>JAIUZE010008732.1:0-16086 GCA_022085475.1 Heliosperma pusillum | reverse complement strand
CCTTTGTGAAATACGGACTTTGCAAATTGGTTTACATTGAGTGGGAGAAATTTATTATGGATCTGAGAATCGGTTATCGCACATACACTTGTACGGACAAGTGGGAGATTGTTGGAGCCAGTGTCCTCCACAGTTAGTGCAATAAAATAAATAAATCTCTGTAGGTTCACAGGGTATACTTTGTATAATAATCAGTTGATTAACGTTTATCAATAACGGCTGGCTTGCTAGATAAGTTTGACGTTATTGTCATACAGATGGCGGTGATCAACTGGTCCCTAAAAGTCACACCTAAAGGATGTGTTTGAGAGATGTGATAATTTGAGAAAATAATCATATTGATGCCCTATTATATGACTAAAAGGTTAGTCAGTGTATTTGACTAAAAGGTTAGTCAATGTGATGATGAGACGATTATTTAATAACGATTAAATAATATGAGCTGAGACAAATTAAAAGTAATTCGTAATTAAATATAAACTATTGTATTTAATTAGCATATATATAATGTAAGCTTATGCGAATTAAAAGGTTAATTCGTAATTGAATATAAAATGTTATATTGAATTAGCAAATTATAATTATACGGATAATTATAATTAACGTATATATTATACGATTGTCATATTAGATGGTGTCAGACCGGTATTAATGTATCGACTACAAAATGTTGTATGGACATATTAATACATGACAACACAAATGACATTTATAATAATAATACACATTATATATTAAAGCGAATTTAACCGAAATAAAGTCCAGATTCACTCTGGAATTTTCGGTCAATGGGTAGTTATTTTGAGGAGAAAAATCTCCTCATAAAACCTACTTGGTGCCGTGAAACAAAAGGGAGGAGAGAAAAATTCTAACCCTAATTTCATTTCTCACAAGTGCCTCCATCATTCACACAACACAAAAAAAGTTAACAGTAACTTTTGGAAAAAGATTTCTAGCAAATTCAAGGGCATTTCTCATTCAATCTTAGGTGCAACGATTAGGAGATATCATTATTTTGATATTGTTCTTAGGCCTTTAAGCAAGGACTAAAGGTTATTTCTAATCTATATTCTTTTCTTGTTTTCGTTTATGACTCGCATAATCAAGTTACTGCTTTTTCGTTATAATCCTATAATAATTGTATTGTGGGAATACCGATTTTCCCACAAACTCATGAATTAGGAATTTTCCTTCTTTAAGTAGGGCATCTTTTTGTGAATCCAACAACCAAGGTTTGTGAATGTGAGATCTTAGTTTGTGAAACTCCTATGAAAACTCATGAAAGTGATTTAAACAATTTATGATCAATTTTATGATCAAGTTTCACAAAATAAGATATTAGATTCACACATTAGGCACTAGGATTCACAAAATAAGATATGATTCTTGAATATGAGACTTGATTTGATGATTTTTTTTTCTTAGGTGTTGATTCCAATGCGAACTCCAACAGAGAGGATAATGTTTCTGTTAATGCTCGTGTGGGTTCTGGTGAGGCTTCTGGTTCTAATGTTGGTTATGGTGAGGGTGGTGAGGGTTCTAATGTTGGTTCTGGTGAGGGTGGTGAGATTTCTAATGTCTTAACAACCCCTACAATATTCACTATGTCTCCTATTTTATGTTACACACCGGGTGGCAGTGAGGAATGGATAAGTAGGGTTGAAGAGAAGTTTACACCTGTGATCGGCAAAAGATTTGTGAGCATAGAAAAAGCGATGAAGTTCTATGAAATTTATGCTCTTGCTTCTGGGTTTGAATCAAGAAAGTCTTCAATTAAGAGATCCCGAGATGGTGAGGTTCGAACAAAAGTCCTTCTTTGCCATCGTGAAGGTTTTAATAAGAGGAAGAGACGCCCTATAATTGGTATAATCGGTGAAAACTCTGACGCTACAAGTGGTGCAAAATCCAGTGCTAAATCCAGGGTTAAATCCGGAGCTAAATCTGGTGGAAAATCAAGCGGAGGCGGAGATGAAACTGAATGTTCTAGTAGGCAAAAATTTACCAGAATAACAAAAGTTAAAAGGTGGGGTTGTAAAGCAATGATCAAATTCGTAGTCGATGGAAAGGCGTACAAGGTTGAACAATTCTATGAGGCTCACAATCACGAATTGATTTCGGTTAAAGATAGGGAATTTCAGAAACTTGCCGAAAATCTGTCTGAGTATCATAAGCAAACTATAATCAACAATTCGAAGGCGAATGTTGGGGCTAGTAAAACATATCAGTTATGCAAGGATCAAGCAGGGGTATACGAGAATGTGGGAGGTTCACTTTCGCAATTCAAGAATTTCCAACGAGATGTGAAGTGTTTTATAAAGGATAAGGATGCAGAAATGTTCTTGTCACGTTTCGAAACCCTCCGTGAAACGAAAGGGCTCCAATTTGCGTATGAAACTAATTCAGATAATTGTTTGTCAAGGATTTTTTGGACGGATGCTGAATCGATGAGATGTTACTCTATTTTTGGCGATGCAATTTCATTTGATCCGAGTTATGGCACTAACAAATATGGAATGAAATTCACGGCTTTCACTGGCATCGACAATCATAAAAAGTCCATAACCTTTGGAGCTGCCCTTTTATCTCATGAAGACGATGATTCTTTCGTTTGGGTTTTTCAGCAATTTTTGAAATCAATGGGTGGCAATGAACCAAACTACATAATCACCGACCAAGACCCAGCATTAATTAATGCAGTTCCAGGTGTGTTTGTATATCAACTTAAATGTTTGAAATCGTTTTCATGAGTTTTTATAGGAGTTTCACAAACTAAGATCCCAGAATCACAAACCTTAGCTGTAGGATTCACAAACTGATGCCCTACTTTAACAAATAAAAATCCTAATTTTCAAGTAGTTTCACAAAGTTGGGTCGAAAATTCACAACACAAAAAGTCAAGGTTCACAAACCTTAGCTGTAGGATTCACAAACAATGTCCTACTTTAAGAAGGAAAAAATTTCAAACTTAGAGACCTAGATTCACAACACAACAAGCCAAGTTTCACAAACCTGCTTTAAATAACTAGTTTTTTTTGTTACACTTGCAGATGTGTTTCAAAAAGCAAGACATAGGTTTTCTATGTGGCACATCATGAAAAAAGTAACCGACAAAGTTGGGAGCTCAATTTGCAAAGACACTGATTTCTTAACCCGTTTTAACAATGCCATTTGGGATAACGATATGGAGCCTGAGGAATTCGAAGGAAAGTGGGCTAAGGTCATCAGTGAGTTCTCATTAGAAGGCAATACTTGGTTGAGTGGGAAGTTTGATATAAGGGAGCAGTGGATACCCGCTTATTTTAGGAATGTTTTGATGGGTGGTATTTTGAAAACCACACAAAGATCGGAAAGTGGAAATAGTTTTTTCAAGAGATTTGAAAATAAGTATGGGACTCTTGTAGAATTTTGGATGAGGTATGAGAGTGCAATAGACCAACAAAGACACACTCTAAATAAGCTTGAAGCGGATAGTAGCAACTCAATACCCGAAACTCTTTTCGGGTTAAACTGGGAGGCTCATGCAGTGAAGGCGTATACACACGAAATTTTCTATGAATTCCAAGAGGAAGTGAAGTGTGCGGTAAACGCGTGTAGTGTGGTTGGATACACCCCACCAGATCCAGAAACGCATTTTGAAGTTTCAATGGTTGAAGACGCAAATAAGAAAAAGACATATGGAGTTGAGTACAATAGGAGGACGATGGATGTAAGTTGTACATGTAAACTCTTTGAAAGGAAGGGTATTTTATGCAATCACATCATTTGGATTTGCTCTGGGAAATTTAAGGAAATACCTGAGAAATACATTTTGCGTAGGTGGAGTAAGAAGGCACTGAGAAACCCAATTTATGATTCTAATGGAAATCTTCTTCACAACTACAATGCTAATGATAGTAGGAAAATTGGAATGTCTGGTGTGTGGTCTGAGATTTACGCAACTGTGGGTATCCTCAAAAGAAAAGAAGAATCAGATATGAGTGAATTTGCAAATTTACTTAAAGAATTCCGAGAGAAACTTGAGCCAAAATCGGAGCCTATGACCAAAGAACAACATTTGGAAGTCCTTCTCAATGTCAAGGCTCCCAAAGAAGTGAAGGTCTTACCTCCTAAGATGTGTAAAAACAACATTTGGTAATATGTTTTTGGTTAGCATTTTATGATTTTGTAGTATTTGATGATTTTGTGAATCCTAGACCATATTTTTTGGAAGAAAGGTAGACATCAATTTATGAAATCGTTTGATTTTATGAAACATGTCTAATTTTGTGAAACCGAAAGCGAGACGTCAGTGGGTGAAATTGTTTTAGTTTAAAGGTTGCTATTTCATATTTTGTGAATACAATATGTAAATTTCTATTGCTTCACAAATTGAGATCCTAGTTTCACAAACGTCTGCCATACTTTAACAAACTAGGATTAGCCATAGGATTCATCACATAGATTAACTGTAGATTCACAAACTATAAGACCAAGTTTTACAAAGTCAAATCCTATTTTTAAACACTAAGTTCATAGATTCACAATTCAAAAGTGTGAGATTCACAAATTGAGGCCCTAGATTCACAAAAGTGCAAGTTGAGCTGCTTGTCTACTAAACAAAAATATTTATCCCTTGCTAAATTATGGAAACGCATGTCTTCTAAATTATGGATTTACACCGTCTGTATTGTCTTCATCCCTTGATCCCACCGTATTTATCCCTTGCTCCCACCAGCACAAAACAAAAACTTTAGGAGAAAACCTATACCAACAAAAACAAGCAATCGTATAGGATTAGTTAAAAAATTTACACCAAAGTTATATATAGAAGAAAATGACATCAGTTTTAAGACAATAAATTATACCTTCATACTATTTTTCTCCCATTTAAGAAGATCTAACATTGTGGACTTTCGATATTGAGGCAGGTTCTGCAAAGATCAATAATAACATATATTAGACCTTATATCTTAGCAGCATAAAAAAAGACCAATAGCTCCTAGAACAAACCCCAAGAAAGCTATTGTTTCTTGTTTTTCAAGCTTCACATTTGGAGTAAAAGACACTCAGCTACCACATTGAAAATATGACTTGGTAGCAAGAATTTTGAGAAATTGATCTAGTAGATAGAAAATTCATACCTCAAAGTATTTAGTGTCCTTCCATAAAATCTCATTGTCCACCGCACTCCAAAACTTCAGCACGAACACTCCACAATCATAGCTATACACAAAGATATTAATTATGAATTAGTAGTGTTTAACATTCAAATACACGATTCTTAGTTTCTTGAACTAACTGTAAAACATTAGTAAGGAAGATAAACGCTTACATTGTTTTTTGTTGAGTGACACAAACATTATCAAAGTTCATCATGTGGATGTACTTCAAATGCTCATATGACGGTGTATTGCCCAGAACACCCGCAACATTGTACAACTGAAAGTGAAAAGGTAAATCAAGATTTGAAAATTTTGATTTATACATCTCAAACACTAAAAACATTATGTTGGAAAAGAAATCGTACAATGTCCATCGTGTACTCGTTCTCAGGGTCACTAAGTAAAGACATGCACGAGTCAAGTATGTAACATTTCTTTCGTTTCAAATCACAGACACACGACCACCAATGCTTGTCTTTTATGATAGGGATAAAAACCTGAGATAGTATCAGGAAAAGAAGAATAAGCAACAATAACAACACTAAAAAGTTTTAATAAGCACAAACAATTATTAGGTAAAAGAGGTTCTTGACCTTTTCAATAGATCTACCATCAACAGGTATGTAAGTGCACTTCATATAATTACCCCAAATAGAAGGTTTTTTCTCCAGATCAACTGTCTGCTTCAGACAAAACGCAAGTTATTGAAGTTTATCAACCATAACATAGGAGATATGTTGTTGGCAAGTATTGAATAAAAGCTTCTAAAAAAATGATAAAACTGACATATACTGTTGTTGGCAAGTAGAGGAGATCTGTTCTACCCACCGTCGACTTAATTCCAAACATATCAATGACCTACAAAATAAAATTTGTTAGGAAAAAAGATACGTGAAAAGAATAAAACATGTTCAAAGATAATGAAACATGAGCATGGAAATGAACTTCAAAAAGGAACTTAAGATGCTACTTACCTGATCCATAAGAAAGGCACGTGGTCTAAGCGACTACAAAGCTATTCTGGTAACTTCCATCCACTCCGTCGACACCATAGCCACACTTACATATTTATAAAAATGCAATTAGTATATATATCACAATGGAAACGAATTCAAAAAACAAAATTTAAGTAAATATGAGAACTCAGTAAGAGTTGCTTACTCTAAGTCTTTCTTTGCTCTCCTTTGCCAAACAAACTTCACCAATTCATTGTCAGTGTAAGGTAGTAGTTGATATCCACTGTCATAATGAGAAATTATTGTAGAGCTTTTATTTAGCTAAAACACTAATGTATGTAGGTGTTTAAAAATTGAGTATGAAGAAGGTTGTTACTGAGGTACAGAACTCCATTTTTCTGCATCTTGTTGAACTTTTTTTCGTAATATGTTTTCATTGCATGTTATAATGCGATGGCACACCCTCAATGCCTAACGTGTGAGTTGAATTTCCTAAAAATGAAAAATCAGATAATTTTAAAGTGTTTCAAATGCATGTAATCTATTTTATCAATGTATAAATAAAAAGTGGATGTTGAAAAGGTAATCTTACATTCATTAAGCCTATTGAATAACCATTTTTGGAGCCTTTGAAAGTCTCCAATATGCGCAACAAGTGGAGTCCATTGTCAATTTGATCACAATTCAAACTTGACTTAGGGATAAATACCTCAGGCATCATCCAAGAAACAGATGTCACAACTGGCAACTTTGGTTCTAGAAGGCTGATGAGCAAGTCTTTCTGTATGAACAAAAGAGAGCTTAGTTTTTTGTTCCATTTTTTTCATCGTATTTCAGTTTAACACCTTATTTTATGTAGTTTCACAAAGTTAAGTCCAAGGTTAACACTTCAGAAGTGCAAGATTCACATAACTTAGCGGTTAGATTCACAAAATAAGTACACCGATCTAACCTGGCCCTCCCATGAACGAGTCCAATGTTAACAATTCCTAGTTTTACATATACGACAAAAAGTCAATTCCATTGTCAACCGGCCTAACCTGGCCCTCCCATGAACGAGTCCAGGTCAAAGTCAAACTACACCGATCTAATTCGCCACTAAGCTAGCAAAGGTCCCTTTAAGCTAATCTACTCTAACTTCCAACCCACCCCCACCCGGACGGATTTTGAAGAACCCACACAACATAAATGCCCAAAAGAAAAAGAAAAACAAATGTACCGTAGGTTGTATATAATTAGCATATGTAACAGCCGTGTCCTTCATAGGATGAATGATTTGCAATTTGCTATTTCCCAAGTTGAAACAAAACAAAAATGGTGGGCATGAGCAAACGGTGATTGGAGTGAAAATCTGAAGAAGACAGAAAAATACACTAAATAAGAATGGACAGAAATGAACTGAGGTTGAAATTGAAATGGAAACAGACAAAATACTTATTAATGACGCTCCAGCAACATCAACATTGTCTAGGTTCTAGAAGAAAAAAAAGGAATATATGTCAGTATCAATTGTAAGTGCACAACATATAAATAAGACTTGGATATAATAGATAGTACTAACAATGTCTTTCGGAAATGACACAAATAAACGACAAGGAGAATCACGTGATCTCAATCTCTCGTTATTGTTCAGGATCTCACACCAAACATGTATGACATGTGATGATACTCGATCACCTTCAATGACAGTCTTCAATTCGCTCCTTGTCAATGTGCTACTTTGACTTTTGAACAGAACCTCACTACATACCCAAAGCAGCAAAAATAAAAAATCTGTTGGACACAAGTAAAAATGGAAATAGTAGACTAGGATTCACAAAAAAATTTCCTTCTTTAAGTAGGGCATCTTTTTGTGAATCCTACAGCTAAGGTTTGTGAACCTTGACTTTTTATGTTGTGAAACTTCGACCTAAGTTTGTGAAACTACTTGAAAATTAGGAATTTTCCTTCTTTAAGTAGGGCATCTTTTTGTGAATCCTACACCTAAGGTTTGTGAATGTGGGATCTTAGTTTGTGAAACTCCTATGAAAACTCATGAAAGCAATTTGAACAGTTTATGATCAAGTTTCAAAAAATAAGATATAAGATTCACAAAATAGCCACTAGGATTCACAAAATAAGACATGATTTTGCGAAACTTATAATAATCGTTCTGTCATGTTGATTCAAATAATATCATCACAAAATAGTATCATCACAAATAATATAATTCTTTTTTAAACAAAAGAAATACCTTCCATCATATGAATCACCAAGTATGAAATCAAGTATCTTTTTCTCGTCTTGATTCAAATCCCCAAGAAGACTAATGTTTCTTTGGAGATAAGGAGACCGAAACACCTCCGCGGCAAATGCAACCCTCTTACCTCGAACATTCTCTGGAATTTCATTGTCATTGTCAGGAATGTCAAAATCAGTATCACCATGAACATCCACTGGAAATAGAGGAAATGGCACATGGACCGTCGCTGGGGTACTGCATGGAACATCTGATACCTCATCTAACTTTGCTAAACGTGGGGATCGACGACGAGTGTACACCCCTTGTATACTGATAGATGGTTTATGTGCAAGTGGAGTATCTGGTATTATAATGACATTAGGATGATGAACAACAAGGGAAGGGTTAACATTTGTGTTTTCTAACAAAGGTTAAGGTGTTAAAAGGATAACAATGGAAGTTGTATTTGCCACGACAGGAGATAAATGAGAATCAGGCTGTTCTAGAGGAACGTGTTCCTCTTCTGGAGGCATATGGTCTGTGTTGTGTGTTGGCTGTGAATCAGGCTGAGCGTCAGGGTCAAGAGATGAAGTTGTGTTTGCCACAACAGAAGATAAATGAGGTTGTTCTGGAGGAACGTGTTCCTCTTCTGGACGCGTATGGTCTGTGTTGTGTGTTGGCTGTGAATCAGGCTGAGCGTCAGGGTCAAGAGATGAAGTTGTGTTTGCCACAACAGAAGATAAATGAGGTTGTTCTGGAGGCAAGTGTTCCTGTTGTGGAGGGATATGGTCTGTATTGTCTGTTGGCTGAGAATCATCATCCGATGAAGATAGGAGACGGAAACTAGGACAATCTGGTGGCGAACGAGGTTTTTTAAGCTTACGAATAATTGTGTCCACTTTGGTTCTCTGAGACACTTTTACTCTTTCTGCAACTATTGGTTGCATAGCGTCACCCACAGCATTCAACGCATCCAATAGTTGAGCTTCAGACCAACCCCATGACGACCCCCAAAAACTCTCAACATTGTCCTTACCCCTTAAATTATCAACTTTCTCATTATCTTGAAGATCTCGTAAAACATTCTCTACCACCTTGTCAGTATCTACAACATGATCTTCCACATTGTCCTTACCCTTAACACTATCCACATTCTCATTCTCTTGAACATCCCGTAAAACATTCTCTACCACCTTGTCAGTATGTACAACGTGATCTTCATCATTGTCCTTACCCTCATTCTCCTCATCTGATTTGCTTTGTTGGGATAAATTAAACCCGTACGCTATACCATCAACAGCCGCGACCATTTTACAAACTACTTCTGAGGAAGGTAGTTTGTTCAAAGCTTCACTAGCAACAGATTTGTAATCCACAAAAGCGTTAGCCAAATTATTTGCCTTGCTAACAAGTTTATCAACAAAGACATTATTAACTTGGCAACTAGTTGGAACATTGTTTCTATCTCGATCATCTTTATCTTCTTCCTCCAGAACTGAAGGAATAACCTTCTTTGGCATTGGATGTTGCTCAGACACAATAGTAGGCTTGGAAGATTGCACTAGCTCAATCTTAGGAAGTGGCTTATGATTGATGACAATTCCACCCTCAACAGAACCATGACCGAAAGAACTTTTTGACTTTAACTCATCCTTTATTCTCTTTGATATAGCTTTTTTTGTCCAAGTAGACAATGTGGGATATTGTCTACTTACTGTCAAACCATAAAAACACACCTATCTAAATAGATAAAAACCAAGACCATAATTGGACCGCCAAACCAATTCTCCTTGACTGTTTTTTCTTCAGAAAACTCCTCCTTTTGCAACGACAAAACTTGCTCAGCTAGTTTCGTTTTTATGAAATTACACCAATTATACTCCGAAATCAAAGACGTGTCAGATAGGCTTTTAAGGATCCGCAGACTTGCCTTGTTGCCTTTTACACCACCTAAGAAACTTGAGAAGATGTATACAATAAAGTTTCTTTTGAAACTGTCACCACCATCAATTTGTGTAGAAAGTTTCCTAAGGATGACTTAACGTCAATTAGATCACCTTCATATTGACTTTTGAAGTCCTCCAAAAGAGATAAAAACTGTGGAGACTTATCTCCGATTGGTGCTTCATCAACTACCAGTGGTCCCATTGGTATTCCCATACAAGCATGTATGTCTTCCTCTAAAATAGGAAGATTGCCATCCAACAAGCATCCCTTGTACGGGTCAAAAGTAGAGACAAGTCAGTAAGCCAAGTTTCCTGGGACTATGTCAGTTTGAAGGTGCAAGAGACCCTCAAATCCCATTTGTTTGATTGCCAAAATTTGATTATCGGATGGTTTATTGGTTGGATTGTTGATAAATTGGTAAATACCAGAAGGAGACATCCTACTTCTCAAAGAAGGCATTTTAGGCATTTTATGTGAAATCTTTCTTTTTTTGTTAGCAGGTTCAGCGGGAGTGCACTCACGATTGCAAACAAGCTCCTTCATATTATCTAACCAAGGGGATAAAACACCATTCCTGCATGACCAAATATAAGTTGTTAAAAATGTAGTTTCACAAACCATAGATGTAGGATTCACAAAACGATGGCCTACTTTCACAAAGTCAATTCCTATGTTCACAGCAGTTTCACAAACTAAAATCTTAGACTCACACCACAAACTAAGATTCACAAACCTTAGGCATAGGATTCACAAAATAAATGCTTACTTACATAAAGTCAATTCATATGTTCACAAGAGTTTTACAAAGTAAGATTTACAAAATAAAGGCAATGTTTGCTTTAGCCATGTATACAAATCATTCTTTGATGTAGCTTTCGTTTTACTTACACCAAATATTGTCGTGTCTAGTAGTAATTTTTAGAGTCTTTCGTTTTACTTTTTACGGGTCATTAGCTTTGTTTTATGTTAGTTTTAGTTTTTGTAATAATGTTAGTATTTAGTATTTTAAGTCAATTTTGAGAGTCAAAACCCAAAAGTCAATGAAAGTCAAACCCGAAACCCGAGACCCAAAAACCCGGAAATTGGAGTGGGCTAGCAATGAATCACCAAGGCATGAAGACCAAACCCAATGGGTCAATGGAAGTCAAGGCGGGGCCAAAAGTCCATGGGTCAACGAAAGTCAAGAAGGAAAGCAAGGGAAAAACGGGAAGTGCTCGACGCAGCCTGCGTACGACGCAGCCTGCGTCATTACGACGCAGCCTGCGCACGCAGGCAATGACGCAGGCTGCGTCAGCACGACGCAGCCTGCGTCCTTTCTCAGGACGGGATTTCTTCATTTCTCCGTCTTGTCTTTTGGAAGCCCACCTTTCAAGGCCCTTAGGTTTGCGGACCAAGGGTATATAAGAAGAAAACTGAAGAGAGAGAGGGGAGCCAAGCATACAACATTCAACATTATATTTTTCCTTAGAAATTCTCTACTTTGTTCTTCAACTTTGGCTCTTGTAATTTGGTTTTATTTAGAAATGGGTTGTAATATGAAGACTATGGGTAGCTAATTCTTCTTTGCTTAGTGTAATTTGAACAAGTTCTTCCTTTTAGCATTGTAAGACCTTTTTAATCCTTTCTCCTCTATTTAATTCCATTTTCTTATGTTTGAATTCCATGGTTGAATGAGTAGTTGTTGAGACTAACCATCCTAGCAATTGTTTGTTTGATTAATTGCTTTGTCTTGATAAATTTGGTTAATTTGTCTTGGTATTTGTTGAAGCAACCTTGAAAGATTGTAACTTTGGTTTAAAAGTTGGAATCTTTTGAGTGGAATTTGGGTTATTGTGTTTTTAGAACATGGTTTAATGTTTTATTACATGATTCTAGCATGTTTCTATGGTTTTGTGCTTAAAGCTTGCATCTTTATTTATGCTTATGTTTTAATAAGTATTGGTTGAGTTGTATTGGGTCATTTATGGGTGGTTTAATTCATAATGGCTAATTCTTAGAAACTTGTAATAGATAATTAGAGAAAGAATGGAAAGGAGGGGTCTTTACTTTGTTAATTGTGGGGAACTTGGGATAATTGCACTAAGTTACTTCTCCATATTTGAATCTTTGAGTATTTAGTTGTTGTTGGTAATTTTAGACTTGATAATCAATTCTCATGAAAAACTTTCTCCCTATATGTTATCTACATGTTTTCCATTGTGCATATCATAGTTTGTAATTAACTTAAGCCTTTGTTTTAATTAGTGTCCTAATTAGTAGTTAGTATCTTAATTTGTGATTAGATTCATAAGTTTTGCCAATTGATAGTTTGCAAGAGTCTAGATTAGAGTATTTTAGCTAATACCGCTTTCCCTTGGGTTCGACCCTTTTCTTACCCTTACTACCTTTTTTTATTTAGGTTGGTTTGAGTCTAGATTCGGTTTTATAAATTGTTATTTGGCGTTGCTAATTTGCGGAATTAACGACACCGTGTTTTAGCGTCATCAAATTTGGCGCCGTTGCCGGGGAAGGCAATATAGCTAAGTATCAAATTGAAACTCTTGTTAGTGTCATACTTTGTTTAGATTGTTTTTCAAATATTTCTTTTTGTATTGTTTGCAGGTTACTTGGTGTTGAAGTTACTAATTGTGTTGTGGAGTTGTTTTTAAAAGTTTATGCCTAGGTCACAAGAAGGACTTGGTGACCAAGACATTGATCCCTCCTCAAGTAGCATTTCCAATTGGTTGTTTTCGAATCCCCTCTATAGGAGACCCTTTTGGAGGGAGCCTAGTGAAGAGGAGTTGGGGAACAATATTTTTCAAGAACAACAAGAGCAAGTGTTTGAGTCGCCTCCTAGGAGACCACCCCCTTGAACATCATCTACCCACCCGAAATGGAAGATAATAGAACGATTGGTGAGATCCGGGCAAGAAACTACGAAGAGCAACCGCTATGTATCGCATACCCTCCCATGGGGGATGTAAACTTCGAGCTAAAGGGGTTCTTTGTCCATAACTTGCATAAATTCCACGGAATGGTGGGAAATGACCCAAATAGGCACTTGGGCGAATTCCACATGATTTGCCAAGGGGCCATCCCCCAAGGAGTGACTGAAGACCAATTTAAGCTTAGGGCATTTCCATTCTCTCTACAAGATGCCGCTAAGGAATGGTTATTTTGTCTTCCGGCCCATTCCGTCACTACTTGGGTGGGTTTGAAGAAGAAATTTCTTGAGAAATATTACCCGGATTCGAGGCATAATCATTCAAAGAAGCTCATCACTACCATTGAGCAAGACATGGGGGAAACCCTTTATGACTATTGGGAACGCTTCAAAAGCCTTGTAGCTAGATGCCCATATCATGGGATGTCGGGGGATGATTTATTGACGGCCTTCAATGAAGGGTTGTGCCAAAACGACCAACAGATGATCATTGCCGCCACCGGAGGTGGAATTGATACACTTAATGTGGCCGAGGCCAACAACATTATTGAGAAGTTGACGATGAACACAAGAAGCTACGGGAGGAAAAATGAAAGGGGAGGAAGCTTTAGAAATGTATCTTCCATGGAAGATCCTTATGCCTCTCAAAATCACAAAATCATGCAAGAGATGGGAGAACTCAAAAGCATGGTGTCCAACTTGGTTGTCAACAAAAGTAGCTCATTTTCTCAACACCCCGAATCACTTGAATGTTCATATTGTGGAGGTGACCATGCTACAAATACATGTTACATCATGATTGAGCAAGGAGCCACCATGGAGAGTGTCAATGCCATGGGGTATGGGAATTACAATGCTAGAAACCCAAGGGTGGAGGGATGTATAACCAAGTGGGAAATCGTGATCTTTTGGGGTGGGGAGGAGACAAGTCAAAGAGTTTTGAAAATGGCCAATTCAATCACTTGAGAGCCCAAAATCCAACCCAAAACCGAAACTCTAATTTCAACCAAAATCCTCAAAGAAATTTCAACAACCCAAGACCCAACAACTCAAAATTTCAAAATAATTCTCAATCCCAAAGACAACCAAACCAAGGTCCAAATCAAGGGAATTCTTCTTCTCAAGGAAACTTGAGTGACATCTTGCAAACACTTCTTGCTAATCAAGAGAAGGATAGGGAGGAGGCAAGGAGGGATAGAGAGGAAGCAAGGAAGGATAGGGAGGCTAACAACCTTAGGGTGAACAACTTGGAAACCCAACTATCCCAAATGGCCTCAAATTTGTCAAAATCCCCAGCCTCAAGCTCCACAAGATTCCCATCTCAAACCATTCCCCCACCAAGGGAAAATGCTAGTGCCATGACATTGAGGGGAGGCAAAGAGTTGGAAGTAAACCCCCTTGGGAAAGGAAAGGAAAAGATGAAGAATCTAGAGATGGAAACCATTGAGATTGAAGACCAAGGAGAATTGGTGGTTGGTCATGAAGAGATATCGAAGAATGAAAAAGGGGCATCCACAAGCAAGGACCCCAAGGGAGACACTTCAAGGAAGAGCAAGGACACTATTGAAGATGATGAAGTGGAGGAGTACATACCGGAAGTCCCATTTCCTAGTGCTTTGATAAGCACTAGGAAGTATGCCAAGGAGAATGACTTATATGAGACTTTCCGGAAATGTGAGGTAAACATTCCTCTTCTTAACTTGTTGAATAGTGTCCCTAGGTATGCAAAGTTCTTGAAAGAACTTTGTACACCTAGGATAAATCCTAAGAAGGGAACCCATAAGGTTAGGGTGAGTGAACATGTGTCGGCAATTTTCAAGCAAAATTTACCAAAGAAATGTGGAGACCCGGGCATGTTCACTATTCCTTGCACTATTGGGGGGAAAAGTTTTAAACGTGCCATGCTAGACCTTGGGGCTTCTATAAACGTCATGCCTTTATCTATTTATGAGACCCTAGGTTTAGGACCTTTTTCTAAGACCGGGGTAGTCATTCAACTTGCCGATAGGTCTAGTGTTTACCCCAAGGGCATGGTAGAGGATGTACTAGTGGAAGTCGATAATCTTGTCTTTCCGGCGGATTTCTACGTCTTAGATATGGAATCTAGCTCTAGTGCTACCCCTCTCCTTCTTGGTAGGCCGTTTATGAAAACTTCAAATACCAAGATCGATGTTTCAAACGGGTGCTTGACTATGGAATTTGAAGGAAAAAGGTTAACTTACAATATATATGACTCCCTGAGGCACCCGAGTGACCATCAATCTTGTTTCTTCTTGGATATCTTTGAGCCATTAGTGAATCAAATGTATAAATTTTGTGATAGAGACCCACTCGAGGTAGCTTTAACTAACCACATGGAAGAGGAAGGTTTGCGCTTGTTGTTGGCCGTTGATGTGCAGGAATGTCTTGAAGAATTGGAAAGGGAAGAGCCCATAGAAACATATGAGGAGCTAAACGTCATAGCAATGCTGAAAACTGGGCAAGGCAGTGTTCAACGCAGCCTGCGTCGTACGACGCAGCCTGCGTCACTGGACGCAGCCTGCGTCCTGAGCTGGCGAACTTGTCCGAGTTGTTTGCTTTGAGTATTCCACTCCACAAGCCCCTCCCTTCCATAATCCAACCTCCGAAGGTCGAGTTGAAGACCCTCCCAAGCCATTTGAAGTACATCTTTCTAGGGGACAAGAACACCCTACCACTTATCATTTCAAGCACACTCACCGAGGACCAAGAAGGCAAATTGGTATCACTACTTGAAAAGCATAAGGAAACATTTGGGTGGAGCATAGCGGACCTGAAAGGGATAAGCCCGGTGACTTGCATGCACAAGATACGACTTGAAGTGGATGCCAAACCGGTCCGACAACCCCAAAGGAGGATCAATCCACCCATGGCGGAGGT
>JAIUZE010008731.1:0-18210 GCA_022085475.1 Heliosperma pusillum | reverse complement strand
TGGCTCGTGTCTTGGCTATCATGGACTCTCCTTGTGACATGGTCTTGGCTAGCATTTATCAGTTTGAGACTCTCCCCTTTGTTACCCATCCCTTGCCCCCAGATTGACCCCTGGATACCCATGTAGACCTCCTCTTGGTTACCAATGCTTACCCCTTGATCCCCCTTGGCCTGCCCCTTGTCCCTAGTGTTGAATTCTGCTCTGCCCTGTGCCCCAGCTCCTGCTGCATCCTCCCCTGGTTGAATTGGGCTTGTCCTCAAGCCTGTAGCCTCCTCATCCCCAGAATCCCCATAGTATGGACTGAGATCCCCTACATTGAAAGTGCCATGAACCCCATAGTCTCCTGGTAGATCAACCTTGTATGCATTAGGACCAACACTTTCTATGATTTTAAATGGACCATCAGCTCTAGGCATGAGTTTGTTCTTCCTCCTAGCTGGGAACCTCTCCTTCCTCAAGTGGAGCCACACTAAATCCCCTGGTACAAACTCCTTCTTGGACCTAGGAACCTTGGACTGTTTCTTGTACCTCTCATTTGCCCTTTCTATCTGCTTTCTGACTGCCTCATGGAGATTCACCATCTGTTCAACCCTCCTCTTTGCATCAAAGTTCACCTCCTCCCTTGGTATGTTAGCTAATTCCAGTGGCATAAGTGGGTTAATCCCATAGACAACCTCAAATGGACTGTGACCTGTTGCAGATGAGGGTGCTCTGTTGAAAGCAAACTCAGCATGAGCTAGCTTCAAGTCCCAATCCTTCAAGGACTTGCTTACCAGACACCTCAAGATCCTCCCTAGAGTCTTGTTTGTGACCTCAGTTTGGCCATCAGTCTGAGGGTGGTGAGAAGTGCTGAACAAAATCCTGGTCTTCAAGAGTCTCCATAGTGTTTTCCAGAAGTAACTCATGAACTTAACATCCCTGTCTGAGACTATTGACTTAGGAACCCCATGTAGCCTCACAATCTCCTTCAAGTATAGCTCAGCAACACTTGCAGCATCCTCAGTCTTCTTGCAAGCCACAAAGTGAGCCATCTTGCTAAACCTGTCAACAACAACCATTACAGAATCCTTACCTCTGTGTGTTCTGGGTAGTGCAACAATAAAGTCCATGCTCACATCCTCCCAAGGTTTGTTTGGCACTGGTAGTGGAGTGTAAGGTCCAGTCTGGAAAGAGCTCTTGGCTTGTTGACATGTGGAGCACCTCCTAAGGACAACCTGAACATCCCCTATCATCCTGGGCCAGTAGAATTGATCCTGCAGTATTTCAAGTGTCTTTTGAACCCCAAAGTGTCCCCCTAGTCCTCCTGAGTGTACTTCCCTGATGAGTAGATCCCTGTAAGAACCCCTTGGGATGCCTAGCTTGTTTCCTTGGAACAAGAACCCCTCCTGCAGCATGTACTTCCCCCCTTGAGTCCTTCCTCCTCCAGTTTGTGTGATCCATTCCTCAGCAAAGTCAGGGTCCTCCTTGTCCAATTCTTTCAGAAATTCAAACCCCAACACCCTTTGCTCCATGACTGCTAACAAAGAATGCCTCCTTGACAGTGCATCTGCCACAACATTCTGTTTCCCCTCCTTATACTTACTAGAGAATGTAAAGGATTGTAGAAACTCTACCCACTTGGCATGCCTGTGATTCAGCTTGTGTTGGCCACTGATATATTTCAATGCCTCATGATCTGAGTGCAGAACAAAAGGCTTTGGCTTCAAGTAGTGCCCCCAATGCATGACTGCTCTGATGATGGCATAGAATTCCTGATCATAAGTGGAGTACTTGAGCTTGGCACCATTCAGTTTCTCACTGAAATAAGCAACTGGCTTTTGCCCTTGTATCAACACTGCCCCAATGCCAACCCCACTAGCATCACATTCCACCTCAAACAGCTGATCAAAGTCAGGTAGTTTAAGGATTGGAGTCTCACACATCAATCTCTTGATCCTCCCAAAGGATTGTTGGGCCTCCTCAGTCCACTGAAACTCCCCTTTCTTCAAGCACTCAGTGATGGGTGCTACAACTGAACTGAAGTTCTTGATGAACCTCCTATAGAATGAAGCCAACCCATGGAACCCCCTTACCTCAGTGATGGTTTTAGGTGTAGGCCATGTTTGAATGTCTGCAACCTTCTCCTGATCAACTGAGATTCCTCTTCCTGACACAATGTACCCTAGAAATGCAACCTCCTCAACCATGAAGGTACACTTCTCTAGCTTCCCATACAGCTTCTGCTCCTTTAAGATCCCAAAGATTGTTTCAAGGTGCCTGAGATGTTCCCCTCTGCTGCTACTATATACTAGGATGTCATCAAAGTAAACCACAGCAAACCTGCCTAAACAAGGCCTCAACACTTCTGTCATAAGTCTCATGAAGGTGCTTGGTGCATTGGATAGTCCAAATGGCATGACAAGCCATTCATCCAGACCATGTTTTGTCTTGAATGCAGTCTTCCATTCATCCCCCTCTCTGAGCCTCACCTGATGGTAACCCTGCCTTAGATCAATCTTAGAAAAGACCTGAGCTCCACTTAGCTCATCAAGCAGGTCATCTAGCCTTGGAATGGGGAACCTATACTTGACTGTAATGTTGTTGATTGCCCTGCTGTCAGTGCACATCCTCCAGGTGCCATCCTTCTTGGGCACTAGTAGAGCAGGTACAGCACAAGGGCTTAGGGACTCCCTCACACACCCTTTGCTCATAAGCTCCTCAATCTGCTTCTGCAACTCCTTGGTGGCAGTTGGGTCACTCCTGTAGGCTGGCCTATTTGGCAGCACAGAACCTGGGACCAAATCAATGTGGTGTTCAATCCCTCTTAGGGGTGGTAGTCCATCTGGTAACTCTCTTGGAAAGACCTCCTTGTATCTCAAGATCAAAGGTTCAACCTCTGCTGGCAATTTGGAACCTTCCCCTTCTGTTACTTCCTTAGATAGCAAGATGATCACAGGTTGTTCTTGCTTCATCTCCTTGATCATAGCTGCCTCTGATAAAAACAACACCCCATTGACCTCCTCTGGCACATTGGGACTCCCATAATTCCTCTGGTTTGGTGGTAGAGGTGTCAAAGTTACCTTCTTTCCCCCATGCCTGAAGCTATAGGTGTTATCCCTACCCTGATGAGTGGTGTTTCTATCAAACTCCCAAGGCTTCCCTAGTAGTAGGTGACAGGCATCCATTGGTACTACATCACACAATACCTCATCTTGGTATACCTTCCCAATAGAGAATGGCACCAGGCATTGCCTATCAACCCTCACCTCAGCCCCCTTGTTAAGCCATCTCAGTTTGTAGGGGTGTGGGTGCTCTTGAGTAATCAGACTTAGCTTGTTCACTAGGGTGATGGAAGCCACATTGATACAACTCCCCCCATCAATGATCAAGTTGCATACCCTCTCTTGAATGGTGCACCTGCTTCTGAATATCAAAGACCTCTGGTCATCCTCCAATGGAGTATGTTGAGAGTGCATGACCCTCCATAGGACCAAGTTATGGCCTGTGTCAGGATGAGCCATGACCAAGTCCTGCATTGGGTCCTCCTCAGCTGTCACTACCTCTAACACCATGCTGTCATCAACCTCATACTCAACTAATCCCTCCTTCTCCCACTCTTCTACCTCCATAAGTGTCATGGTTCTCTTAGAAGGACAGTCCTTCCTAAAGTGACCATAACCTTGGCATTGGAAACATCTAATTTTGTTCTCAGTTGGGGTGGGGTTGGGTTTAGAGTTCACAACTCCCTTTCCTTTGTCTGTGGTTGACTGGCTGGTTGTTTTAGGGGTCTCTCCCATCCTCATACCACTGTAAGGTTTGTATGCAGGTCTAGTAACAGGCTTAGGTAGAGTTGGTTTGGTTTTCCCCATTTTTTCAACCCTTAAAGCTAGGTTGATAACATCATCATAGGACCACAAAGGTTGCATCCTTACTCTGGCAGCAATGCTCCTATCTAGACCCTCTAAGAATCTGGCAATCCTTTGCTCAGGTTTCTCATTGACCTCACACTGGAGAGTCAATTGCTCAAAGTCTCTTAGGTATGCCTCTACAGACCTCTCTTCTTGTTTTAGTTTGGATAGTTTAATGAACAGATCTTGGGTGTAGTCTTTAGTGACAAATTTGTTTAGCATCTTCTTTTTCAGTTTTGACCAAGACCTAAGAGGTTCCTTACCCTCCTTAATCCTTTGGTGCTTTAAGTTATCAAACCATAGGGATGCATATCCTTTTAATCTTAGCACAGCAACCTTAAAAGACTTAATATCAGAGTAACTCTTGTATTCAAATACCTTCTCAACATCCCTAATCCATTCTAATAGATCATCAGGGTTTAAACTACCAGAGAATTCAGGAATTTCTACCTTGAGATGCTTGTCAGTGTGCTCTGGAATCTCCTCATAAGTTCTGTTGCTTTCTCCTGAGTCTGACCCTTCTTCCTCTTGCAGGGGCTGTCCTCTTCCCATGCCCATGTAGCCACGACCTCTGCCTCTGCCTCTAGGGGGTGGTCTTCCCCTCAGTGGAGGAGCAATGTTCTCCATGACAGTGTTCAAGGCAGCCAGCACTACATTGACAGTGCCTGCTAGCTGATCCACCTTGCCTTCAATACCTGCAAGCCTCTCTTCACTCATTGGGTTATTTTTTTTTTGTTTTTGTTGTAGTTAGGATAACAATGGCCTCACAACCAAAGCTCTGATGCCAGAATTGCAGTGATATTATAGGGGTATGTTAGGAATTGGACCCTAGACTCCTATCTAGCACTGGATATGGATGTTACTCAACTCCCACAGCTCAACACAGGGAATCAAACAACAAACTAGACTATCTAAGACTCCTTACCACAGCCAAGCACAGGTAAGCAGACTTGAACTAAACAACAAGCAAACACCCCACAGTCTATGCACAGGGATATCTAACTTGCCACAGACTTAGATCAACAACCACAGCCTAGCACAGGATGTTATCAGGCCTGACTTTCAACTAAGACAAAGCACAAGTTGGAAAGATTTTGGAAATGAGAACAATGCTCAAGTTTTTTTTCATTCAATAATCAATTGCCTTATACAAAAGAGCATGGGTCCTTATATAGGCCTCAATGCTTGATCTAATACAACCCTAGAATAACATCTAAGGGCCAGGATTAATCTACATAAACGTGACAGTTACTGGCTACAATTTCAGATTGAAAATACAAAAGAAAACTGAAAACTGAAAACAGACAATTGCAGACACATGACAGTGACATGCTCCAGGTTGTGCTTTGTTGCTTGGTGTTGGCTTGAAGCTTGTGGACGAAGATCATTAATACTCATTGACCTTCTTCTGCAGTAGTTCTAATAGTAGGGAAGACAAGGAAAGACTTTTGGAGATAGTCTTTCAGTTTTTAGCTAGAAATGGAAAGACTGCTTTATGCTTTATGCTTTGGGTAGGCTGTTTTGATTGGGATTTTTAGGGTAGTTGTGTTGTGTTTTGGAACTGGTTCCCTAGGACTTTTTTGGACCTAGGTGGGTAAGGTTTTAGCTGGGCTTGGTGGTAGCTGGTGGTTTGAAGTGTGGTGGTAGTTATGGCTTCCCCAAGTGGCTGTTGTAGGTTGTTTTTGTGATTTTCTGGTTGGGTGTGGGTAGGCTTGTCTTTGGTTAGCTTGGCTCGTGTCTTGGCTCATGTCCTGGCTCGTGTCTTGGCTGTCATGGACCCTCATTGTGACATGGTCCTGGTTAGCTCTTATCAGGTTGAAATTCTCCCCTTTGTTGCCCATCCCTTGTCCCCAGATTGACCCCTGGATGCCCATGTAGACCTCCCCTTGGTTACCAATGCTCACCCCTTGACCCCCCTTGTTGGATTCTGCCCTGCCCTGTGCCCCAGCTCCTGCTGCATCCGGACCCACCATGGACCAGCCCAGACCGGGTCTGAACCGGCCTGAACCGGCTGGGTTGGTCCGGTTCACCACCACCACCAATTCCGGCCACCACCACAACAACCACCCTAAATTCCAAATTAATTCTAACATGTTTTTAATTAACAACATCCATTTTTAAACAATCAAAACAACCATCAATCATACAAAAACCATGATTATGAAGAATCATCCAAATTCATCAAGAACAACCAACATGTTATAAATTCATAAAACACCATAATAACCACTACTAAACATGTTACTAACTAAAAATCATAAAATCATAATAATATGAACAAAAACTAAAGATGAACCAAAACTAAAGAAAAACCAAAGCTATGTAACATATAGCCGTCGAGTAACTCGGAATCGTTACCTTAGCTAGAAAAATCAATTAGCACCAAAATAAGAAGTATAAACTAAGAAACCCGTCTTCTAATCGTCCCCTAATATATACGAGTCACCAAACTCGTCTTCAAAATCTTCCCCTATAAGAAATGACAAGAAAAACATTATTAGAAGTAAAAATAGATTTTCCATATTAAAGTGTTGAAAACGATTTTGTCGGAATTGAAATAAAACCGTACGTGAAGATGGGGAGCGAAGAGGAGAGTCTAGAAATATAAGTTAGGACGGATTTAATTAAGAAATGAAGATTTTATGAAGGTTTTGCTCAAGAACGATGAAGAACAATTGAAGAACACGAAGAACAAATGAAGAACGATTAAAGAAAGTGATATTTTGATCTTTATTTGATTTGTTGAAAAATGAAAAGTTGTTAGTGAGTGGAGTGATGTGTGTGCCGTGTAATTATAGGCAAAAAGGGATGTCGGGTTTTGAAATTGTTGTTACGTAATTGACTCGCGTTTAATAATTATTTTACGGTAAACGATTAAATATAATTAACGATAAAGTTAATTAAACTAAATATCAAGATATTATGATATTGTAATGAAAAATAATGAAAATATCAAGGTCTAAGAGAGTAAGGAGTGCCGTGTGATGTTGAGCTTGTCGGGTCTGATTTCGAGCGTTTTGCGTAATTTTCGTTAACTGATCGATAAAGTGAATAAATATCTAGATATTATGATATTGTAATCAAAAGTAATGAAAATATCAAACCCTATTAGAGGGTGGATGAGCCGTGTAGAATTGGCAAGAACCGGGTCTGATTTTTCTCGATTTGCGTAATCTCCGTTGACGGATCGATAAAGTAACAAATATCTAAGATATTTGTATTAGTTTAATCGAAAGAATTAAATATCTCAAGTGAGTGGAAACCGATGACATGGCCGCGTGACTCATGCCAAAGTCGAGTTTCGAATTTGACCGGGATTCGATGAGTTCGGGAATAGTTAAATGACGTTTGGTTAAAAACCGTAAACGTTATTCTTTAAATTCGAATAAATTCAAAATAATTATATTAAATTATGATAAATCTTAATAAATCTAAATAAAAATAAATCAAAAATATTATTTTTTTAAATAAAATTTCGGTCCTCAAACTTATGAGGCGAGTCGGGAAAAAGTCCACGGAAGTCAAAGTTGACTGAAAAGTCGAGAAAAGTCGAAGATGACTTAAAAGTCAAGAAAAGTTTAGGACGACTTAAAAGTCAAGAAAAGTCAATGACGACTTTAAAAAAGTCAAGAAAAGTCAAAGACGACTTAAAAGTCAAGAAAAGTCAAAGATGACTAAAAACGTCTTTTCATGAAATCTCTCAGAAATTCCAAATACGAACGCGGAATTTCAAAATAAGACTCCGAACAAAAATTCCTATTTTAAAAACTTAAGTTCTACTGAAAAGGGTTAGTAAATATTTTCACTAGAAAAATAGGGTATATTTCGGGTTGTACATCTTTTCTAAGATTGACTTGAGGCAAAGTTACCATCAATTGAGGATCAGAGAAGGAGATGAATGGAAGACAGCCTTCAAAACAAAGCATGGCCTTTATGAGTGGCTTGTCATGCCCTTTGGCCTGTCAAATGCCCCAAGTACCTTCATGAGATTGATGACAGAAGTGCTTAGGCCTTGCCTAGGGAGATTTTTGGTGGTATACTTTGATGATATCCTCATCTACAGCAAGAGCAAGGATGATCATTTGAGACATCTTGAGGCTGTGTTTGAAATACTTAAGGAGAGCAAGCTCTTTGGGAAGCTTGAGAAGTGCACCTTCATGACTGAAGAAGTCAAGTTTCTAGGATATGTGGTATCTGGTAGAGGCATTTCAGTTGATCAAGACAAGATCATGGCAGTCCAGTCTTGGCCTATCCCTAGGAGTATTACAGAAGTAAGGGGATTCCATGGCTTAGCATCTTTCTACAGAAGATTCATTAAGGACTGTAGCACCATTGCAGCACCTCTCACTGAGTGCATGAAGAAGGGAGAGTTCACTTGGACTGAGAATGCCTTACAGGCTTTCAAACACATGAAGAAGCTCTTGTGCAGTGCACCTATCCTCAGATTGCCAAACTTTGATTGCCTATTTGAGGTTGAATGTGATGCAAGGGGAGTGGGAATTGGAGCTGTCCTCATCCAAGAGAAGAAACCTGTAGCCTACTTTAGTGAAAAGCTAAGTGGTGCCAAGCTAAACTATTCTACATATGATAAAGAGTTCTATGCTCTTGTCAGAGCTCTGAGGCATTGGAGTCATTACCTGAAGCCCAAACCTTTTGTCTTGCACTCTGATCATGAGGCATTGAAGTACATAGGAGGCCAGCATAAGCTCAGTCACAGACATGCTAAGTGGGTGGAGTTCCTTCAGTCATTCACCTTTTCTAGCAAGTACAAAGAGGGCAAACAAAATGTGGTGGCTGATGCATTGTCTAGGAGGTACACTCTGCTATCAACTATGGAGCAAAGGGTTCTTGGCTTTGAGTTCATGAAGGACATGTATCAAGAAGACCCAGACTTTGCAGAAGATTGGTTAGCACAGAAAGAGGGAACAAGAACCATTGATTCACCCTACACTTTGCAAAATGGATTCTTGTTTAAAGGAAACAAGCTGTGTGTTCCCAGGGGATCTTATAGGAGTCTATTGATCAAGGAGGGACATGGAAGTGGCCTTGGAGGACACTTTGGGGTTCAGAAAACTGTGGACATACTACAAGATCAATTCCACTGGCCTAAGATGATGGGAGAAGTTCAAATAGTGCTCAGAAGGTGTGAAGTTTGTCAAAAGGCCAAGAGTTCTTTCCAAGCAGGACCTTACACTCCCCTACCAGTCCCATGTAGGCCTTGGGAAGATGTGAGCATGGATTTTATAGTAGCATTGCCTAGGACAGCAAGAGGGAAGGATTCTATCATGGTGGTTGTGGATAGATTCAGTAAGATGACACATTTCATTGCTTGCAAGAAGACTGAGGATGCTGTGAGTGTAGTAGAGCTATACCTTGATGAGGTGGTGAGGTTACATGGGGTTCCAAGGACCATTGTGTCTGACAGAGACACAAAGTTTATGAGCCATTTCTGGAGAACATTGTGGAAGCTGCTTAACACTAGGTTGTTGTTTAGTACCTCCCACCACCCTCAAACTGATGGCCAAACTGAGGTGACTAACAAGACCTTGGGAAGAATCTTGAGGTGTATAGTCAGCAAATCTCTCAAGGATTGGGACTTGAAGTTGGCTCAAGCAGAGTTCTATTTCAATAGAGCTCCATCAGCAGCCACAGGCCACTCCCCCTTTGAAGTGGTCTATGGTACTAACCCCTTAATGCCTTTGAGTTTGTCTAATGTGTGCAGGTCAGAGGTCCACTATGATGCCAAGAAGAGGGTGGAACAAATGCTAAAACTCCATGAATCAGTCAGAAAACAAATTGAGAAAGCCAATGATCTATACAAGAAGAATGCCAAGGTTCCTAAGACCAAGAAAGACTTTGCACCAGGAGAACTAGTATGGATCAACCTAAGGAAAGAAAGGTTCCCTTCCAAGAGAAAGAACAAGCTAGAGCCCAGGGCAGATGGTCCTTTTCAAGTCACAGAGAAGATAGGTCCTAATGCCTACAAAATTGATCTACCAGGAGAGTATGCAGTCCATGGAACATTCAATGTGGGAGATCTTAGTCCCTTCTATGAAGACTCTGAGGGGGAGGAAGACACAGGCTTGAGGTCAAGCCCTTTTCAATCTGGGGAGGCTGCAGCAGGAGCTCACCCAAAGGGTCTTGATGATCAAACCACATACAAGACAAGCTTGACCCCTCAGATGGAAGCTCGAGTTACAAGGTCTAAACAACAAGCTATGACAAGTCAAGAGCAACCCAAGACAAGCCACCCCAATGAAGAAGACAGTCCAGGGTTCAACAACCCATGCCCATCCCCAACACAACCCACATTACCCACACAAAACAGAAACAGAGCCATTCAGGCCCAGACAGACCAGTTAACAAACACTGCCTCTAGGAGGTACACCAGGGCATCCCAACCACCCCCACTATGGCCTACCATCAAGACAACCCTCTAAGCTACAAGTTTGCCCAGGACAAACCGTTTTGAAGTCTAGTAAAAACCCATGAAACAGACACCCCAAAGTTAGAGTCCAGTAAACAGCATAGTAGAGGTAGTACATGCTCAGATGATGTTTTCTTTTGCTTAAGTCAACTTGTCTTCATCTAAGGCAGGTTTATCTATGTCCTCATAAGAGTGGAGAGTTCCAAGGAGCAACAAAACACCCCGAGCAAAGCACAAGACAACAAGAACAACAGATTTCCATTTCAGGAAAACTCCAAAAACTACTTTATTTGCTTTTGTTCAGTCTGTTTTCTTTTGTGTTTTATGTCTGTTCTTTATAGTTGTTGAGCTCGTCCTATTGTGAGGCTCTTAATTAATGTCATTAGAAGTAGTTTAGATCCTAAGCTGGCCCTTGGATGATCCATACATCCAATGGCTCACAAGATATCAGCCCCTCTATATAAGGAGGTCTTGTATGTTGTTGTAAGCAGACTTTGATGAATGAATGAACTTTGAGAAATCCCTCAAAAAAACCATCAAACTTGTGCTAAGAGCTGTAGTTTGAAGCAAGCCTGATACATCTTCAAGGTGTTTGATCAGTGCCTTGTATTGTGAGTCAAGTTATATCTGTGCATTGCTGTGATTAACTTACTTGCTGTTGAGTCTAGTCTAGGGTGTTTGTGCTTTGCTGTAACACTTGAAAACTGTCTCTAAACCAGTCTTTGAGTCATTTTCTCTTGTGCCTTGCTGTAGAGGATTGTCTCCAAGTCATATCCCTTGTACCTTTCAGTTAAAATAACTCACAATCCCTAAAACAACATCCCTTGTTACTTGATATTGTTCTCAGTTTGAGTCAAGCTAATCAAGTCACTTAAAACTTGTGAACCTTAGTAGTTTACACTCCAAGTTTGTTTTTATGTTTTGTATCTTAGTTGTAGAGTAGTTGAACTCCTGATTATTTTGTGAGCCATTAGATGAAAATGGACGTCCTAGATCTATACCCCTTGGCCTATATAAGGCTTGCTTAGTAAAAAGTTGAAATCAGATTATGATGAATTGAAAAACTGAACTTTGTTCAAACACAAAACTCTTAGTAGAGGATTGATTCTTGTTTGTGTCTTTAACTTACTTGTGTGTGGGTTAAGTACATGGTGTCTAAGGTTTATTACTTGTGTGCTTGAGCCTTAACCACAACCCTTTCTGTCTATGCTTGTGTGCTAAGACAAAATGTCCTATCTATACTGTCTGGCCTTGTGCAGGTTACTTTGAGTTTCTTGGTTACTCGATGTCTAGTGCAAGGCATTGTTACTTGTTTCGAGTCCTTTTGTGTCTTGTTTGTGCGAGTGTTAATCTTAGCACAAATAGCCTCTGAATTCTCTATTTTATGTAGAGATTTTAGTTCAGAATCATATATGTTGATTGATTGACGATGTTGTTGGTGATATTGTTGACGATGATTGTTCTTGATGATTACACTGATGATGTTGTGATTGTGATTGTGATTGTGATGGTTACTGGTTCTATATTGGTGCTCCGCCGAGAAACGGTTCCACACTCCGAGTTTGCCTCTCGTGGCTCTCCCGCCACGAGGGGGATGTGCACATTAATGTTCCGGGAACTCTCATTGCGATGAGAGCGGCTTTTGTTGTCCAGTGATGCGTTCTGGCATCGTAGGTGGTACGGCGTTCAGATCTGCAGTCTGACGCTGGCAGGGGTTACCGATTCGTTGGTATCTCGGTTACTGAAGTTTGGAGATGTTACTGGTTACCTGGTTACTGGTTACTGGTTACTGGTTACTGGTTACTGGTTACTGGTTACTGGTTACTGGTTACTGGTTACTGGTTACTGGTTACTGGTTACTGGTTACTGGTTACTGGTTACTGGTTACTGGTTACTGGTTACTGGTTACTAATTACTGGTTACTGGTTACTGGTTACTGGTTAATGGTTACTGGTTACTGGTTACTGGTTACTGGTTACTGGTTACTAGTTACTCAAATACTTGGTTACTTTGTTGTGATGGTTTGATTGTGTTGTAGCATTGGTTGATGTATGAATGTACTAAACCCTTATCTGTTTTCAAAACTTCTGTGATCCATTGGGTAATGGTGAGCACGTGTTTAGCAGGTATTCCTTTGAGCATGCGACGGGATTGGAGGGGATGCCGCTGAATGATGAGTCTTAGTTTCCGTTGTGTCTTTATTATAAGATTTCAATTCTAGTTTGAGAACTTTGTTTTGGAGACTTTGTTGTCATTATTGATTAAGACGATAATGTAATCACTTTAAACCTTATTTATAATAAATGTTGTTTCTTTATTGTCTACTTGATATCTACTACATCGGGCAACCGAGATGGTAGCGCACCTATTTACTAAGGTAGGCCTTGGTAATGCTCTTTACTAGATGGGGGTGTTACACATAGAGGCATGACTGAGGATATCGGCAACATATTTTTGTTGAGATAAAAAAAAACCTGAGCCAGTACGTTTGCCACTGATCGCCAAAAAATGATTTAAAGCACCCAAGTCCTACATTGCAAACTCTAGTGACAAAGAAGTGATAATGCACTGCAATAGGGACGTACTAGAAGCAGTGATTATAATATCATCCACATGTAATAAAATATAAGTCATATCAGAGCCGGGATGATATATGAAGATTTAAGAGTGCGGTATCATACACACTAGTTTGAAATCCTATGGCTAATACATATGCCGCAAAACGCTGGAACCAAGGATGAGGAGCTTGCTAGAGGCCAAATAAGGATTTCCGGAGGCGACAGACATGTGAAGGTGCAGATTTACTAATAAAACCCGGGGCTGGTGCATATACATCGTCCCGGCCAAGTCACCATGTAGAAAGATATTTTTGACATCAAGTTGATGAATTGGCCAAGCACGAGAAAACGCCAAGATGAGCACAGTACGAATTGTAGGCGATTTCACAATAGGGTTAAAAATTTCGTCATAATCAATACTAACCTGTCGTGATTTCCCATTAACCACGAGGCGAGCTTTGTTTTATTGTGAAGAGTCATCACTATTAAATTTATGACGGTAAACCTACGAACAACATATGACATTAGCATCAGTCGGAGGAGGTACTAAGTCTCATGTGTGGTTATCCATCAAAGCTCGATATTTGTCTTGCATAGCAATAGACTAGTTCAGGTTACAGAGAGCCTCGTGATGAGACTTTGGTAAGGGGAAAATCGTGGGTGTGGTTATGAGCAGATTATCTTTGGGCTTAAAAATACCATGCATTGCACGTGATGTGTGACAACGGACAAGAGGTGAAGGGGGTAGGGGAGGTGTTGATGACGGTGTGTGATTGTAATACTTGATTCTTTGTTAGCCTTGACTCGATATCGTGGTTTGCTGAGGGGGAAGGGGGTCTACTAGGTGGAGTTGTGTGGATTTGGATAGATTAAGGGTGTCACTCGGTCGAGTTGAGTAGTCACTCGACCGAGTTGGCAGATACTGGGTTGAGTTGAGTCTCACTCGACCCAGTTAGTGGGTACTCAAGCGAGCTTGGGGGTAACTCAATTGATTTGAGATACCTGATGGGTTATATTATCATCTCTTCAGTGTCACTCGCCCGAGCATCGTTTCACTTGGTCGAGTTAGGAAATTAAAGCTCCAAATATATTTAGCTACGTACCCTATCGTATTTATCTACCCCAACCTCATGGGGTTGCGTGATCTCACAGAGAAAGCCATAAAAAGATAAGAGAGTTAGGTAGCTGTGTTCCCGATCGAAGTTGGCTATCCCCGATCGGGGATGTGCCCTCCTACGCGTTTAGACGACTCTTCTCCCCCTATTAAATTGTCATTATTGCTTATAATTATGGGAGACGACTGAAGCGACGATCCTCTAGTATGAATAGAGAGCTCCTTGCCTTATTTCAATCATCCAATCCTACAACAAAACATTCTCTAATCTTAATTTTGTAATCTTTACTTAGCATTTCGGATTTAGTAGGTTATTTCGTTTAGCATTTGTAATCCACATTTGGTTCTATTTGGAAGCTTTTCAATTCTAAGTCTTGGAGTTTGTTTGTTCTTATTCTTGTTCCACTCATCTAGGTAAAATCTTACTCCTTATTTACATTTCATATTCATTCTATTAGGTTTTTTGTAGTTAAATTTCTTATAGAAATTAGTTAAATACCTAAGTATACTATCATTTCTATTCCAGTTTTTCTTATTAGCATTCATATTATTATTTTTGGTTGCCTAAATAGAATTATGAGTGAGTTTATTTACCTAGGATGTGGGAAGCTATGTAAATAAGTTTAGTTTTATTGTAATTGGGTAAAAAAAGCATCCTTGTTATTGCCTCTATCACATACTCGTTTTTATCGATAGTATTTGACTCTTGATCAGAATCTTCGGTTAATGTGTTGATTCATTTCCTTAGAACGAAAGTCTGGAAAAGAATGAGACCTTGCATGTTGTAGTAGACCAATCTAGTATGTGCGAGAGCCGCTAGGACCCGTTCTATGGTATAGTACTCCTCCCGTTAAGGAAGTGCTAATAGGCCTAGGTGATGCTTGTTTGGTCAAATCCCCAATTTAATAATTGTATGCTAAATTACATATGCTAACCCATTCCCCTAGACCCCTTGTCATTATTGTTATCACCTTATTGAACACTAGTTTAAGTGACACAACCAATTAAATACTCGATAACTTGATAAAATTCTACACATAGCATTTCCTTTTGCACTCCCGTCTCCTTGTGATCGACCTCATCTTTCCTAACTACATTCATTTGTTTGTTAGTTAAGCCTAGGTTATTTTATCTTTGATTGGGTACGCGATAAGCATGTCAAATATCGTGATCAACTTAAGGTAAGGACATCGAATTAGATTGAAATCTTGATAATTTGCCACCGAACTTTATGAGATTTTGGACCGTTCCCACTTGGCACTCTTCTCAAAAGAGCATAAAGTAAGATTGACTTAGAATGATTGAAAACCTTATGATTCTTCCCAAATTATTTATTATAAGGTGGAAATACTCACACAACGACTTTAAGTCACACATCTGGAAACCAATTATTTGAAGTAAGGGGTGAAGGTAACTGCCAAGAAGCCTATTAATCGGACATCTAACCGCGCCCGCAAATAACTACCTCTATTAAGCTAACCATCGGTGTCAAATGCTAGATATAATAAAAGGGGTATGGATTAAAAATATTGTTTCAAGCGTAACATGTGAATTGTGTGTCTATGTTAGTTGGTTTGATGCATTTTATAACTTTTCGATGTTGTTTAGCATGTGATATTTGTTTGAAAGCATTAAATGTTAAAACAAAAAGAAAGATAAAATACAATTACACAAGCAGAAATACAACTGGACCAACAATACAACTTAACATGACTAAACATAAAATGAAAGATACAACTATAACTTACTACACTAATTACAACTCTAAATGACCAAACTATACAAGTGATACTAAAAATTGCTTCCAGCGCCTTAAATTACATGCCAAACAAGTAAGTACACTAACTTCTTCATGCTGCTTGTGAGTAGTGTAGTTGCTAGGATTAGAGGGGGATTCTAGGGTTGTATGAGGGTTAATCTATTGATTGTTTGGTTGATTAGTTGATTATTGTCTTACTTCCAACTTAGCTTGTGCACACTACATGTTTGATGAAATGCTCGTGATTCATGTTGTTTTTACATTTCCGTAAGATCGAGTGCATATGCATATGTTAGGACTTGCATATAGTTGGTATATCGACATTGTGTATGCGACAGCTAGCTTGGTTTGGTATGAGGGAGGGATTGTAAGATCAAGAGCCTCAATCCACCGTGCCCAAGATTGACTACTCTTCGACTATCGACCTAACCCACTAGAAGTCGCATCACCCATTTGAAACCATCGATCCTAGCCTTTCCTTTCTTGTTTGTTACTTGTTTGTCTTTCTGTGTTTTAGTTTAGTCTTATTAGTTATTTCATAACGCTTTTCATTTTTGTGCTTTAGTTTAGTCTTATTACTTTAATAAGATCTTTTTAGAAAAAAGAATATGAAAACTCTAAATTTTTGTATGCTCAAGTTTCACCCCAATATAAAGCTTCTCAGATGTCCCACTTTCAATATTTGTCCCATTATCAAGATGTTCTTATTGTCTTTTATTTATATATCAAAAATATATAAATAAATAAAATCATCTTCTTGCGGTTTTATTTACCACGCTAAATATTAGTAAACCTTTTAAGTCCCCAATTTTATTCACTAATTCTTGTTTCGGACCAACTTTTTTGGTCTAAACTTTAAGACGGGGTTTTGTACCCATTTTTATTGTCAAATGTAACCACTATAGTTAAGGTATTGTTATAGATAATGGTAACTTGTTTTCCAAACGTGGTTACATTTAGCTGTAAACTGGTACAAAACCCCGTCTTATTGGTATATACTAAAAATAGCATGTGTGAAGAGAGACCAACTCAATTTTATTATATTTGTCTAAAAGTAATGAGAAGTTAGTTACTATAAATATAACTTCTTCTCGCGTAAGGTCACCTTACACAAAGTTGTGTATTGATCATGATTTTTACCGCATAAATCACTTATTAGACGATCTGTTGTAAATATAATATCAATTTTAATTCACGTATAAATAAATAGCTATTGAATCTTTAATCTTCCAATTTTTAATGTGAAAACACTACCAATATTAGATTTATCAATATGATATTGTAACAACCCGAAAAGTACCCAATTTTTCTAGTAAAAATATTTACCAACACTTTTCAGCAGACTTAAGTTTTTAAAATAGAATTTATTGTTTCGAGTCGTATTTTGAAATTCCGAGTTCGTATTTGGAATTTCTGAGAGATTTCATGAAAATCCCGTTTTTAGTCATCTTTGACTTTTTCTGACTTTTAAGTCGTCTTTGACTTTTTCTTGACTTTTTAAAGTCGTCATTGACTTTTCTTGACTTTTAATTTGTCATAGACTTTTCTTGACTTTTAAGTCATCTTTGACTTTTCTTGAGTTTTAAGTCGACTTTGACTTTCGTTGACTTTTCCGACTCGCCTCATAAATTGAAAGACCGAAATTTTATTTTGAAAAATAATAAATTTAATTTATTTTTATTATGATTTATTTGAATTTATGATAATTTAATATAATTATTTTGAATTTATTTGGAATTAAAGAATAACTTTTACGATTTAATCCCGAACATCATTTAACTATTCCCGAGTCATCTCAAATCCCGAAACAAACCCGAAACCCGACTTTGGCATGAGTCACACGCCCATGTCATCTTTTTCCACTCACAATTAGATATTCTAATTGTTTTGATTAAACTAGTAATAATATCTAGATATTTATTAACTTTATCGATCAGTTAACGAAAATTACGCAAAACGCTCAAAATCAGATCCGTTTTCTCACCATACCACACGGCTCCTTGGTCCTCTAATAGGACTAGATATTTGTCTTTCTTTTGATTATAATAACATAATATCTTGATATTTAATTTAATTAACTTAATATATATTTATATCTAATCAATTACCGTAATATAATTATTAAACCCGAGTCAATTCCGTAACAACAATTTCAAAACCCGACGCCATACTCCCTCTATATTTACACGGCTCCCTCATCACCCATTACTCACTAACAACTTTTCTTTTTACAATAAATCAAATTAAGATCTAAATAACACTTTCTTTAATCGTTCTTGAGCGTTCTTCGTCGTTCTTCATCCGTTCTTCGTCGTTCTTGAGCAAAATCATCATAAAACCTTCATTTATTAATTAAATCCATCCTAACTTAGATTTCTAGAATCTCCTCTTCGCTCTCCATCTTCAAGTACGGTTTAATTTCAAATCCGACAAAATCGTTTTCAACATTTAATTATGGAAAATCA
>JAIUZE010008730.1:0-67560 GCA_022085475.1 Heliosperma pusillum | reverse complement strand
TCCTTGATGAATTTTGATGATTTTTATTAAGTGATGATTTTTAAGTTGTTAGGAAATTTTTCATATGTTAGTGTTCTTTATGAATTTTGGATGATTTCTTCATGATGATGATTTTTGTATGTTGGATGGTAAAAATGGGTTGTTAAAATAATGGTTTGATTAATTAAAACATGTTAGAATTGATGTGGAATGGGTGGTGGTTGAACCGTGGAGGTGGACAGTGAACCGGACCCAAACCCAGCCGGTCCAGGCCGGTTCAGGCCCGGTCCAGGCCGGTCTGGGCTGGTCCAAGGTGGGTCCGGGATTTGGTCTTTGGGTTGTGTCGATGTTAGATTGTTTAATTGTTGTTTGACGGGTTTTTTTTAATTATGTTAAAGCATGCGGGAATTAATTAGAAACGGTTTTTAGTAAAACCGTTAAAAGAAAAGGCCAAAACAGCCATTTTAGCCAAATCAGGCCGTGAGGCCCAAATCAGGCCCATGTGGGTCCGGCCCAATTCAGCCCGTGGGGCCCACCTTGGGACTTGTGACGGTTTTTGAGTTATCGTCATTTTTATCGCGTTTTGTAATAATTAGCAAGCGAGAAATATTAATAAGTAAAATATTTAATTAAAAAGGTTTTTCATTAAATTATTATTTCTCACATGTTAGAAATTATAAGACGAGATCGTGATTTAATTTGATATCCTTTAAGTCAAGCGGGGTTACGTAAGATTTATTAATTCACATGTTAGAAGTTGTAATAAATAACATGTAATGAATATGTTGACTTTTATGTCTATGTCTATGTGATAAAGACTCTGTTTCTAGCCGGTTTGATCCAACGGGTTTGGTCAAACTAAGATCTAGTCAGCCCCGATTTGACTGATGACCCGTCGCGGGAATCGGGTCGGGGATTTGTCTTCAAGTATGGTTGTATTTAATTAATGAATTAGCCTTAGTAGATATGAGGCGATATGATATTTGTTTATTACTTATATGCAATTAGTCACATGATAGGATGTTTTTCCTGTGACTGTTTTATTATATGGTTGGTGTCGTGTTGACTAAGTACCCATAGAGAATTATGAGTATATGGCGTCTTGACCATACTAATTCTAAATGAGTAGCTTGGACCATGACATTGATAGGCACGTACTATCTTTAACGAGCATATGGAGTTCACAGCTTGATAGCTTTTGTGTCCCGGCTTGGTGGGTTTATATCCAAGTCGGGGCATGGCTGCCTTATCCATTTTTGGACTGGAGCCAGCTTAAGTACTAGCCATCTCTGCTTAGGGGGTCGCCTAGTAGAGTTTCTCATAGACGGTTATGTCATGGGACGGGGAACGGAATAGCTGTTGTCGCTAGGGCTGATCAGTCTAGGACTAGGATGTTTTCCTACCTTGTGGTATAGCTCGGTTACAGAGAGTCGACTATTGGACTGGGACTAGGAACTTATGCCTGTTTATAGAAGTATTGGTCTTTCATGTATGTATGATTCTATGAGTTCTAGAAGGTGAGATGCAAGCCGGCTAGGATTGATAGAGTTTGGATTAACGGGTGTTAACTGATTCACATGATTACGTGTTGATTAGGGTTTGAGTGTATCATGGCCATGTTAATGGTAACCTCTGAGCTAGCATACCAGCTTCCCTACCTCGTGTTATAGTTTATTATCGGATTCACCTGATAGCTTTCATATGCTAGGTTATATGTTAGTTAATTGTTTCATAACATGAAAAGCATATCATATATGTTAAGGTTTTGTATTTTCTATATACATGGCTTTTATGTTTTTCATGTTTCATTAAACTCGACATTTCGTGGCTGGGAGAACTCGGAGTTACTCCCCACTGACTGTGGCTTCCGTGTTTATATTTAATGCGGTCGAACAGGTGGTGAATGCATATTTGGGGTACATTGACGAGCTAGCGAGCGAAGTATTTACCTGGGACCTATATTCGGTTCATAGTTTGTATATTATTATACACTCGTTTATTTCCGTATTTATACGGGAGATATGTCTCCCGTCTTGTATATTTATTTTGTAGAATATTATTTCGTTTTGTAACGAACCTTTTTATTATGTAATGACACCTTCGTTATATATTCGTATCTTTTATGTATTTAAATAATTTTTTTTCCTTTCCGCAAATTTGAGGGTGTTACACAATCAATTCTACTTCAAACCCTAATACAAATACCATTCTCCACACCACTTTTCTCATTTTTACAATAACCCACTCTCTCTCTACCTCCCTTATCTCTCATCATTCCTAAAAAAAAAAAACCAAACAATTACTCCCCATTCACCACCATCACCGGCCAACTTCACGGCCACCATCACCAGCCACCACCTCCATTTCCTCTTTTCCGCCTTCTCTGTTCTCCTCCTGCCTGCCGCCTGCCACCTTCACGGCCATTCACACCCGCCTGCCGCCATCCCCACCGCCTACCGCCTACTCTCTTTTCCGCCTGCCGTCATCCCCACCGCACCCACGCCGCCATCCCCACCGCCACCGAAACCGCCTGCCGCCATCCTCCTACCCGACGTCGACACCCCCTCTACCCTCCTCCTCCCGTCGTCCCCTCATTTTCCCACACCCATCACCAACTAAATCTAAAAAAACCACCCCATAATAAACAAGATTTAAAACAAAAACTACCACAAAAATATAGATCTCCTTTCTTCTCCTTTTATTTTATTTTTTTTCTGATTTGCATTATTGTTTTTAATTTTCGTTTTTATTTTTTTACAAAATTTATGTATTTTTTAGATCTCCTTTTTTATTTTTCAAATTACTAGTGTTTGTTTTTTTTTTCAGATAAAATACCACAATTTTTTCCTATGTTGTTTTTTAGATCTCTTTTTTTTTTCCAAAATTTCGTTTTGGTTTTTAAAATTTCAGTTTTTCTATATTTTTTTCTTTTATTTTTTAGATCTCTTTTTGACTGGTTGAGTTTGTTAGAGTTTTTTTTTTCATTACATCATTATTAACTGAAGTTACTACATTATGTATTGAAATTACACTAGTACATCTTGAAGTTATATCACTTTAGCTAAAAGTTACACCATTATGAATTAAAGTTACATCATTATGGATTAAAGTTGCACCATTATGGACTGAAGTTACATCTTGAAGTTATATTACTTTAGCTTAATTTTTTTTTTCAGATCTTTTTTTTTTTTTCCAAATTCGTACTATTACTTTATGTTTTAGTTTTTAAGATTTAATTTTCTAGTTGTTTTATGTTATTTCTAGATTTATTTTATTTTAGATATTTATTTTTTTTCTATGGTATTCGACTTTCCAAATCTGTTTTTATGTCATGTTTTTTAGATTTTTTAAAATTTTTTCAAATTTCTTAATGTTTTTTTTTTTTTCGTAATTTTGGATTTCGATTTTTTAATACTGAAGTTTCACTATTAAGTACTGAAGTTTCACTTTTAAGTACTGAAGTTTCACTTTTAAGTACTGAAGTTTCACTATTAATTACTGAAGTTTCACTATTAAGTACTGAAGTGACACTATTAAGTACTGAAGTGACACATTCCAAATTTTGTTGATGGTGATTTTTTCTTTATTTATTTTCTCTCAAATCTAATTTTTTTGTTATGTTTTTTTTAAAGATATTGTTTTAATTTTTTAAATTTATGTTATTTTTAGATCTCCCTTTTTATTTTTTAAATTTATGTTGTTTGTTACTTTTTTATTTTTCAGATCTCAAAACTATCCTCTTTTTTTTTTTTTTTTAAATTTTTCAAATTTCTTATAATCTTTTATTTATTTTAGATATCGTTTTTTTATGTACTAAAGTTACACTTTTATGTACTGAAGTTACACTTTTATGTACTGAAGTTACACTTTTATGTACTGAAGTTACACTTTTATCTACTGAAGTTACACTTTTATCTACTGAAGTTACACTTTTATGTACTGAAGTTACACTATTAAGAATTGAAGTTACACTATTTTGTACTGGGTTTATAAGGACTGAAGTTTTGTACTGGGTTTATAAGGACTGAAGTTAAACTATTAGGGACTGAAGTTACATTATTAGGGACTGAAGTGACACAATTAAGGCTTGAAGTGACACTTTTAAGGACTGTAATTCAACTATTTGAAAATGAAGTTACCCTATTAAAAATTGAAGTTACACAAATATTGAGTTAAAGTAACACAAATATTGGTTGAAGTTACACTCGTAATGACTGAAGTAACGCTCATTAAAATGCTAAAATCACAAAAAAGTGTTTAAGTTACATAAATTCAAATTTGTATAATCGAAATAACATATTAGGTTAAAGTTACACAAATAATGGTTGAAGTGACACTCGTAATGACTGAAGTTACACTCATAAAAATTCTAAAATCACAAAAATTTGTCTTAAAGTTACATAATCTTAAATTTGTATAGACGAAAGCACATTTTTGTTTAAAGTTACACAAATAAGGGTTGAAGTTACACTCATAATGATTGAAGTTACCCTCACAAAACGGCTAAAATCGCATAAACATGTCTTAAAGTTACATAAATTCAAATTTGTATAGTCGAAATCACATTTTAGTTTGAAGTTACAAAAATAATGGTTAAAGTTACTCTCGTAATGACTGAAGTTAGACTCATAAAACGCTGAAGTTACAAAAACTTGGCTCAAAATGATATTGTTACAATATCAAGGTCATGTGTAGGTGGAATTCACTAAACCCCACTCATTTTAATATAATCTTGTCCCTCCATCTTGTTCTTATCTTGTCCATCCATTTTCTTTCTAATCTTATCCCTCCATCTATTTCTAATCTTGTCCCTTCATCTCTTCCATCCAATGGCCAAGATGAGGACTCATGGACTCAAAAGATATGAAGGACTCACAAGAACCTATCTCTCTATATATATATATATATATATATATATATATATATACATAAATGGGCTGAAAGTGTAGTGGACTTTTAATTATAGGTTCGGTTCGGTTAACCGAAATGTTCAAACTGCGAACCGGAACCGAACCGGTTTAGGCATATTTTAATTGGTTCGGTTTACCGAACCGTTTACTTTATTTGGTTCGGTTAATTGTACCTAAAAAATTGACGGTTTTCGGTTTTTTCGGTTCGGTTTTTACGGTTCGGTTAATCATGAACACCCCTAACTGCAATAAGACATCCCGCTCTCCCCTACGCCCTCTAACCCCATTCATTATTAACTCTTACCCATTACTTTATTGTCATCATCCCGTCTTACCCAAAATCGCTTAACATTCTAATACCACACTGCCAATATACGACAACCCCAAACACCATTTCACCTTACCTAGAATCCACTCAGAAATCCTTAACATGGAACATTAGTTCAATCATTTACCACGATTACTCATAACATCCTTCTGAATTCTCGCTCTATCCCAACCACATAACACTCAACCATGATGCGCTCTAACACATATCCCTATTTACAACTTCAAGCCCACCATAATTAAATTTCTCTACCTCCTCACACCCACCAAGTCAAAACATCCAAATACATATGTACATGCGAAAAAGAACAAAGAACTCGATAATAACGACTGATAAAGCTCCACCGATTAGACTCTACTCTTAAATCCACCAGACAATAGCTAACAAAACGATAACAATAAAATGCAACCTCTATGCACATGCCCAACACATTATTACTGCAAGCCCTTAAGACTCGATACTATAACTAACCCACGGAGACTCGCATTATCACATTACCGGCATAACATATCACCAAACTAATGACACCATACCACAAAAGGCTATACAAGCCATGATAAAGGTAACCTCATTCAACATACACATCCTACCAATACTTCCCCTTATACTTACCTCCAAGCGCTACACGAAAACACTCAAACCTCAGTCTATTAATCTATCATACAAGTAACGAGCTACTAATAACACACAGTCAATCCCAACAAGAAAGCTAGATTCCAATATATCTCAAACGTCACCCTCAAACCCGCACAACTACGACAAATTACTCTCTTTTTGCTCACAAAGTCTACATTCTTGGCACTCAACACCACAAAAATTAACCCGGCAACACAAATAATTAGGAATTACCACCTTGATACTTCACATTTCCTTACTAACATGGAAACAAACCGCAAAACCATTGCACTTGAAACTACCTCCGCACTCAACTATAACATTTGTCCAAATAATACTATAGTCTCTTCATAACTTTCTCAACTCGCCACGACTAGTTCTTCCTGCATCAACTCATCTCCCCCGCAAAATGACCCACAAGGTACCAAAACCACTATCTCAAGATAGTTACCAATTATAATCACAAAAAGCTCTCACATTCCCTTTTGAGACTTAGTAGCTCTCATTCTTCCTTTAGTCCTACATCCTCATGAAAGCTAAGATTCCATTAACGACCAATAACTCTATCTGAATATTCATTCATGATTTCTCATTTAAATCTCTTGTATCCCATTACATAACCCAACACTTCAGACCGCCAAGTTCTATAATAACGATATTCTATGAATATACCACCAAATACCAATACATCTCACACAAGCCACTACCTAGAGTACTTCCAAAGCCGTAAATGATTCCACCAAACTTTCCACAACATTATCTTCGATTACTAACCACCAAATGCCCAACAACGATTATTCGCCAATATATATCATATCCTTTTCTCACAAAATCACTCCTTTCCTCATTTGAAACTACTACTACCTTCACTTCTTATTTCTTATCGAACACTGCCCCTTTTCATCTCTATTAATTACCCCAAAAATATGATCCTCCAAACATTCCCCACTTGACTCTTTCTAGCTCATAATTCCCAATGCAAATCCTTCCATGAATTCATAAATATAATTCCATCTACGCTATTCTATTGCTTCAATTATTCCTTTACTTCATCAATTCGTTATTTATGCTTCTTCTTATTCACATCATTTACAATTACCCATTATCCCACAGATTCACTCTCACCATCTAGTCCTCCAATAACGCGTCTACCTTCTTATTATCTCAAGATTCCAACTCAACAACACGTCGCCACAATCTCCTAATCATACGCAATAATAATTTCTCTTATCACACTATTTTCCTTCATTCGCTACTAATTCGCCCAAATAAATAAGGAAACACATCATAAATTATTATTATCTCCTTAGCATACCTCAAAAGGATGCTTACCTCATATCATACTTTCCATAATATTTCATCTCCACAATTGTCTCTTAGTTATCCAGATTTCCACCAAAACTATAACATCCAAGTCCTATTTAAACATCAAGCGGACTAAGCTCTCTAGGTAACATTATCATTTCATTCTTCTATATCGGTCATCACCACAAATATCCCTAATCAACTCAAACATCCCAATTATCCTCTATATCTTAAACATATTCTCCTTTATAACCATTCATATCTCTCTTCTCAATCCTCAATTCATACATTACCATTATCTTATTATCATTTGATGATATAAACACACACGCCTCTATACAAATTGCTCAATGCACAACATTATCACACATCTCATATCGCAAAACCGATTCTCCCTTTCTCACAAGGCTCATCAATCTATCCAACATAATTATATATGACCACATGCCCCCCTCATACTATCATAGGGAACAATGTTCACCTCATAGAAAACGTCAAACTCATTCGCTAAGATCAATATATTCGACACACATAACAATTATACACTACAACCCAATATGAACTACTCCTCCACTTATTTAAAATAAGGGCAATTAAGTAATTAACTTAAAACAATAGTACATCGACAAACAATTCACAATTCACCCACTGTGGCAAAGCCACTCGGTCAATTGCAACAAACTCTGACAAATACGAGACACTCGGTCGAGTACACACTCTACTCGGTCGAATACGACACACTCGGCCGAGTACAGACTGTACTCTGTCGAGTACAAACCCCTGTAACCATCCAGAAATCAAAACTTAAGACACTCGGTCGAGTACAAAGTGCACTTGGTCGAGTACCATGCACTCGGTCGAGTGCGGCAGATTTCTCATCGCTGACCAGTTTTCGTAAAACAGACATATCTCCCTCAATGCTAAGTCGATTTCGGCTAATGACCTACCGTTAGAACCGCAAAAGGACAAGCTATCACCTCCACTTGGAATTAAATAAATATCATTTCTAGAACTCGAGTTATAGCAGTTTAAAGACAGACATTCCAAAATCAAACTTCATTCAATTTAGATTTTTGTTACCAACCAAATTTCTCACTCATCAACATACCTCATATCACATAAAAGACCATCATTCACAACCATTTACATATTCTAATCATCTCCACATATCAATATCAAATAACACAAAAACATGCTCCATTCAAACATGCCAATTATTCCACATAACATTCTCATGTCATCATATACGCATACTTTTCATGTTCATCATGCAATTATTTTATATATATATATATAGATACCACATGCCATACATGTTCACACATCACTACACCATTCATACCATCTTCATGTTATGCACACATAGCACAATCCATCACTTCCCTTCTCATAATCACATACATTACATAATCTCATGTTACACGTACATATAACGTGCTCGTTAACAATAACATATTTTCATGCCAAAATCAACACCGTTTAACACATTCAATTGCGTTCATGCTCATCATCATGCCATTATATTTCATGTACATCGTATAATCACGCCACATCTCATATTGTTCACATCTCATCACACCATTCACGTCATCCTTATGTGATACACACATGATACAATTCATCACTCCACTCCATTCCACATCCATCTCCATTTTACATATTTTCTACATACAACACATTAACAACATCAAATATACATAACGCCCCTACACTTCCCATTGTGACCAAGTAAGAGCTATATAGGCAAGAGCGCAATCCCGGGATGTCTCCCGAATCTTTGCGGTAGCTCCCTATGACTCCTACCCGGGTTCATATTATTAGACTATTCTAATTCATTGGGTTCATTGGTTTTAGGCTCCAAAATCGATCGCTCTGACACCACTTTGTAACACACCCATACACCAATGTGTCTTACAAGACTCCTTAGCACATGGGAGTGCTACCATCTCGGTTGCCCAAGTTAGTACATATTAATTCAAGCTATAAAGGATACAATATTTATTTAATCAATGTTTATATATCAATACATGTTCTCAAAACAGTCGGCATACCGTCTAACCAATAATCCAAACTGAACAATGTTAAAGTAATAGAAACTAATCAATGTATATGACTCCAACTACTACGCGGGAGCTAGACTCGTCGTAGTGATCCCATCCTCATCCCAACGCAGCTTACGGATTACCTGTGATCACATGCTCCCCATTCCCTAATGGATCACAACAGTTTTGGAAAACATTAACGAGGTCAGTAATCGTACATACCGACCAATGTACAAGATAAGCACAAGGGAAAGACAAAACGGAGGGCCACCGCAGCGGACACCTCAGTAGACTCAGGTTACCATCCCTACTCTACAAAAACCACCAATTGACCCTGGACCGCAACTACATGCGTCGAAAGGCCCTATCACCGGAGCGAGAGAACCCGGAACATTAATGTGCACATCCCCCACGTGGCAGGATAACCATGGGGGCAAACTCGGGGTGTGATCCGTCTCCCAAAGGAATCACCAAACCAGTAACCATAGTAACATCTCCAAACACCAAACCGAAACTCTATCAACACCATCATCAATCACACATCAACAATCATATAATCTCATTATAATTCATCTATCAAAATGATTAATATACATAGTTACTGAGTAGGGAAACCTACCTGAAGCAAATCCGGTAATATGCAATCACAATCAAAATCCTTCTTTTATAAAGTCTCCTCCTAAACAATCAATAGTCATACAATCAAGAACAATCTTATTCCTTTTTCCCCCTATTCAATTTGGGTTACAATCACAACACAAACGAATCACAAACAAGAATACTTACCAAAGCAATCAACCAAGATAGCAAAAGATCGGATCCGACACGAGATGATTAAAGCTTGTTTTTGAGGAATTAGAGAGAGTTTGAGAGAATATGGTTTGTAAAGGTGAAAGCGTAAACTGAATTATGAAAGCTAATTCCTCTTATTAACCCTTATTCAACCGTCCGACTAAATCCCAAAATCCGTCGTATTCGGTCGAGTACAACATGTACTCGGTCGAGTATGACAAACTCGGTCGAGTGCCGATCTCACTCGGGTGAGTACGCAAGAACATAATACTGTTCCAACCAACAACCAATTCCACTCGGTCGAGTAGCCTTTACTCGGCCGAGTGCACAACCCACTCGGTTGAGTATAGGCCCTACTCGGCCGAGCCCCCCAATTCATAGAAATACGGAGTCTTACAGTCTTCCCTCCTTAAGAACGAAATCCGGCATCGAAGTTCACAATTCATACTCCTACCACACAAACACCCCTACCAACCACCAACACAAGACATAACACTACCACAAAACAACACAACACATAACATATAACACCACACATAACCTATGACACAACACATATGCTAAGAACACAACCCCAATAATCATCACCTATGACATGCATACTACCCATCAATAACCACCAACATAACGACGATATTAACTAGCCAAAATGAACTATCTCTAACTACATACAACACAAGACACAATTCTTACATAACAAGGCCAACTCTATGGCCTCTAATCAAACTCCCAATATCCCAAACAAAAGGACTTTATCATTCACATATCACTTCGAAATAACCCAACACCAAGTCTCCATCAACTACACTAAGACCAATAACCAATAATAAAACAAAAGTTTTACTAAACTAATACGAGCTATTACATTCTTCCCTCCTTAAAAATGAACTTCGTCCCCGAAGTTCACACCCTTATTACAAACAATAGAAATCAAGCATTCAAGACAACACTAGCATCATCATATACTAAAAGTAGCCTCTACTCGGCCGAGTGCACAACCCACTCGACCGAGTAGGCCCTACTCGGCCGAGTCCCCCAATTCATAAAAATATGGAGTATTACACAGTGGGTGCACCTGCATCCCCCTTGATCTGAAATATTATTATAATAGTTTCAACAAGAGTCAGCAAATAGTCAGTGGTGTAGTCGTTAGTAACTCACATTTAATCCTATTGGTCATTGGTTCAAATCTTAGTAGTGATCTTTTTTTTTTTTACATTTATCTCATTTGGTAATAAATGTGTGTTTTTAATGTCCTTTAATGCATAGTTTTTTAGGTTAGTCCAACATTTTGAAGGTGGGAGACTTTTAGTTTTAATGTTTTTGACATTTAAATTGCCTATTATTTATCACAGTTATTATAAAATATAAAATATTATCTATTTAAATAACTTGTATTTAACATAAACAAAGTATTATATTATTGGGTTCTAATTTTCGGATTATATGACGGCATGTTGTCCGTTTACGGTAAAGAATTATATACTTACGGTTCAAAGTTTTATTTATATTTACTCGGATTTTTGAATATTTTAATTTAATTTTTTTTACGTTAACCTCACATTTTTGTTGTGTTTACTTTTTTTTGTCGCCAGAATCATTGTTATTAATTTGCATGTTGCACCTCCTATATTCAAATCCTAGATACGCCACTGTGTGGACCTATGAATCATTGTCACCTAATGTTTGCAGATTATCTCCTTCTTTCATGCAACGAAGAGGCTCACTCTATCATGCTATTACTCAACGCCTTCTCTACTTTTTCTAAGTCATCAGGATTGAAAATGAATCAAGGCAAGTTTAATGACTATTTTAATAGGGTTCAAAATGCATTGATAGATGGCATTATATAAATTTCAAGATATGTGGAAGGAACCCTCTCATTCAAATACTCAGGGGCTCCCATCAAAGCCGCTAGACTGAATGCTCATGATTAGAGCCCTCTCATAGATAAGTTTGTGTCAAGAATCGTAGCACTTGGTACCAAAAAAACTATCTTAAGCTGGTAGACTCATACTTGTCAAATATGTCCTTAAAACTCTTTATAACTATTGAACATTTATTTTTATTCTACCCAAAGGAGTAATTAAGAGGATTGGAATTAAACAAATGTAGAACTTTTCTATAGGATGAGGTAACTGAACACAAGAGGATACCACTTGTTGCATAGATAAGATATGTAAACCCATAAAAGAAGGGGGCTTGGGGCTAAAGGATGACGCCTTGTGGAATCAATTTTAGTTGGGAAACTGCTCTGGTGGATTAGCTCTAACTCTGATCACATGTGGGTTTGTTGGGTTAATCACATCTACATAAGGAAAGAACAAGTGGTCTGAATACCTCTCTCCTACTTATTCTAGTTGGAGCTGGAGAAAGATGTGACCGGAAAAAGACTAGCGTCGTTAAACTAGCAATTAAAAATCACTAATTAAAAAATTACTAGATATAATTATGCACAAACTATGAATATAAATAACGAGCAACACGGATTTGACATAAAAGGAGAAGTTTTGAAAATGAGAAGTGACATAAAAGATAAGAAGAATCAAACTTTAATGGTTTAAGGAATTACTTAAACACGTAGAATACAAGGAATCCAATAAGAGAAGAGGTTGATGCAATTTTTCTTGATTCCAAACTCACAAGCATGTAATCCCCGCTTGTCTACTACTAATTCTACTCACTCATAACACATTTTTACAAGATTGTAATTCACCACATTAAAACACGTAAAGGACCTTCACAAGCGAGTCAAGCATGTTAACCCACACCCAACATACAGTCAAGAGCTTGCAACACAAGACCAAATAAATGAGGCTAGGATAAATCTCTAACAAGATTAATACATCTAGATAAGATATACATGTAAATCCTTTTTGACAAACATGCAACTTTAACCCAACTTTACAAGATTATGAAGATGCATCTACGAATCTATTAAATCATCAATGTAAAGATTTGCAATAGTTTTTTTTTGGTGAAATGTAAGAATATTATAAACTAACCCAACAATATGGGCAACACCAATTACAATCAGTCCATTCAGATTTGTTACATAAACCAACCAAGATTAGCAAACAAATGATAAAACTTTTAAAATAGCCAAAACTACACTAATGTTTCCTCCTATGCTAACATTTGCAGCTGCATTGAAATAGCAGACTCAATGAGCAATACCCAACTAGCCTCCTCATAAGCTTGCATCATCATTCCATTTCTGCATAATACATTCAACAACCTGGTAACTTTAATTACTCAAACCAGCACCCCTGCACCATCTTCTATCAGCAAATGTCATAGCTCCTTTGAACCCAAGCAACAACCTTCTCCTGCAATCCTCTTTTACATGATTGACAAGAACTCGTGGACAAAGCACATGCCCCTCTAACCTGCAAATATTTCCGACTCTCCAAATGTTGTAACACATCCCTGTATATGCTGCCATTGTAATCTGCCTGCGTAACATGGTCCCCTCATATGCTGAATCCTCTCTGAATTCACCAGAACATCTGGAGAAAGCTTCAGCCAAGCACCTGCTAGCCTGAAACAATCCTTTGCATAATGACAACTCTGAAAACGATGAGCATGATCTTCCTGATCAGCATCACAAATATAGCACATCCTAGGAACAACCATCCCCATTTTGAGAAGCCTATCCAATGTGAGCAGTCTACATTGTTTTAATAGCCACATATGAAAGCTCCATTTTGGGAAATTATACCTATTCCAAACAATACAGCACCAATCAACATGAGGAGAAGAAGTCTGAGTTAACCAAGAATACCCATCAGCAATAGAATACCCTTTATCCAGCCCCTCCATTGTCCATTTACATATCCATTTTTAAGAATATCCCTAACCTCACAAATTTTCCTCCATGCCCATGAACTATTAGCATTAGGAATATAGTCAAACCAAAAGAAGTTTTTAAATAAATATTCCCAATCCATTTGATCCAAAGATGATCTTGTTTGCAAACAATCCACTACACTAACTTACCAATAGCAACAATATTCCACTGATGACTATCAATTAGACCCACCCCACCAGTCTCCTTACTCTTGCAAAGCACATTCCATGAGACTAGAGGAGCTCTGGAATACTTATCAGACCCTTACCATAAAATATTCATGCAGAGGGACTTAATCTTATCCATCACCCCCATAGGAAGCACAAAGATTTGGGACCAGTGATTGTGAATGACAGATAAAACAAATTTAACTAGCACAAGCCTGCCCGCATAAGAAATCTTCCTACTATTCCAGCCTCTTATCCTCTTAATCATCCTCTCAAGAAGGATATTACAATCATATTTATTTAGTCTTTTATGTGAAATACTCACCCCTAGGTACTTAAAAGGCAGGGTCCCTTTTCTAAACCCAGTTTCCTGCAAAATATGCTGAATAACATCACTCTTAATCTCATTGCAATAAAACTCAGACTTATCTGGATTAATGTGTAGACCAGAAGCATTAGAGAAAGCCTTAAAAGCTTCCATAATAGCAAAAATGGATTTAATATCTCCTCTGCAAAACATAAGGAGATCATTAGCAAACATCAAGTGGTTCATCTTCAAGGCCTTGTAGAGAGGATGATAATGGAAGCCAGGGATCTTCTCAATAGACTGCAACAACTTGCTTAAATACTCCATACATAAAGTGAATAACAAGGGAGACATTGGATCCCCTTGTCTTAAACCCCTAGCTCCTTTGAAAAAACCATGAGTCTGTTCATTGAGCACAATAGAGTAGCTAGGAGTACTAATACACTCCATAATCAGCTTAATCATAGTTGGAGGAAAGTGTAGACCTCGCAACATTTGGTCAACAAACCTCCATTCTATTGAATCATAAGCCTTCCTCAAATCCACCTTCATGAGACATCTAGGGGACACACTCTTCCTAGTATATAATCTGATCAAATCCTGACTGATCAAGATATTGCCAAGAATACTTCTGTTTTTAATGAAAGCACATTGTGCAGGATTAATGACTTTAGTAAGACTATCACTCAATCTATCACAAAGTAGCTTAGAAATGACCTTATAGATTGTATTGCAACAAGCTATAGGGCGAAATTCCTTCACTGTTTTAGGGTTCTCAACCTTGGGGATCAACACAAGATTTGTACAGTTCAACTGTTTAAGTAACTTCCCCTTCACAAAAAAATCCACAACTACATCACAAAGGTCATCCTTGATAATGCTCCAACTTGCCTTGAAAAATTTGCAAGTGTAACCATCAGGGCCAGGGCTCCATCGGGGATAGAAAACATAGCTCTCTTAATCTCTGTAGGGGTAGGAATACTACACATAGCAGACCAATCCTCCTCATCAACCAAAGTGCCCTGCCTAATAATATGCTCATGATAATCAGAGGTAGTATCATGCGTACCTAAAAGCTGTTTATAGAAATCAACAAAAGCTTGGAGGATCTCATCAGGATTACTACATAACACACCACTACCATTCTCAATAGAGACAATTTTATTCTGTATTTGCCTATGCCTAATAGCATGATGAAACATGCTTGTATTAGCATCCCCTTCAACAACCAAAGCACATTTTGCTTTCTGCCTAAGGAATCCATTCCTAGCCTCAGCCAACATAAGATAGGAGTTTCTAATCTGTGTTTCTTTGTCCATCAGACCAAGATTGTTAGGGTCTTGTTGAAGAGCAATCTGACTGTCAAGTAAAAGCTGATAAGCAACATCAGCATTCCTTTCAACATCAGAGAACACATTACTATTCAACTTCTTCAAGACAGGTTTCAGCCTCTTCAGTTTAGTGATCAATTGAAAGCTCTTAGTTCCCACGACCTTATCTCTTGACTCCAGTTCCACCAGAGGACAGAATTCAGCTACCTTAGTCCACATATTGAAAAATTTAAAAGGCTTCTTCTTCACACTAGCAATGCCACCACAAGAGACAAGGCAAGGGCAATGGTCAAAAGCACCTTCAGGGTAATAATGTGCAAACCAATCAGGCCACACATTTAGCCAATCCTCATTAACCAACACCCTATCAATACGGCTAAAAACTCTAGTTTCACTAGGATGTTTATTATTCCAAGTGAAAAAAGAGCCAGTCGACTTCATGTCATAGAGATCACACAAACTCATCACCCTTTGAAAAGGTATAATTTCCTCATGCTTAACAGGTTTTCCCAATCTCTCATTCATATACAGAACATTATTGAAATCACCCAACAAAACCCAAGAATCAGGAACAGCTAGAGCCAGCAAATCATTCCACAAAGCCACTCTTTCCTCAATCTTATTAAAAGCATAAACAAAAGTGGCAAAGAAAGTACAACCTAGATTTTTATCTTTTACTTTTATATGAATAAACTGTTCACTCATGCCAAGAACTTCAATTTCAACTTTGAAAGACTTCTACAGAATCCAAACTCTACCACCAGGATGACAATTTGTATTAGTAACAATTTCCCAACCAGCACCCATATTAGCAATAACTTTATTTAGAGACAAAGGTTTAACCTTAGTCTCAAGGAGCCCAAAAAGATCAACATCATGCTGATGCAGAAACCACTTAACATCAGCCTGTTTAGTATCACTATTCAGGCCCCTAACATTCCACATACCAAATTTAATCATGATCAAGGCAGGGTTCCTTACCCCCTCCTTTATCAACCATTTCAGACTTTGTTATAGCTTGATCTAATTCAACATTTAAATTAACTGCAAAATCATCCTCAATACCTCCAATTGCCCTGGTTTCATGTCTCGTCATTTTGGTAATCACTCTAGCAGGAGTGAACACAGAACCAAGAGGCACAGGTATAGGGGTAGTGACAGGTGTAACCAAAGAGGAACTGACTGCAGGCATAGCTTTTGGTAACGGAGGAAACTCCTTAGGATCCACAACCACTCCTGGCATCACCCTGGGTTTCCAGACTTGTTTTGGTACATGTGGTACAGAAATAGGCTTCGCACCAGCCAGCTTACTCCTGCACACTTCAGATTTATGTCCTATGCATTTACACTTATGACATGTAACAGGAAACCAGTCATACTCCACAGATACAGTAACTCCACACCCATTTTCATCTTCAAAGCTAATGGAATTAGGAAAACCTTGATCAATCTCCACTTCCACCATAATACGAGCAAAACCCATTAACTTCTTCTCAAGGGTAGCATCATCAATTCTGACAAAACGACCTATCAAACCAGCTAAGTTCTCCAAACACTTTGCCCCCTAAAACTTCAAATCCAAGCCTGTTAACTTAACCCATATTGGAACTTTTTTAACAAACACTTTGGATATCTTAACATCAGGCGACCAAGCTTTAAGGACAATAGGTTTTCCATCAAACACAAACATACCATTCTCTAGGATAAGCTTATGATGCTCAGGGTGACCAATACGAACTACAAACAAACCATTAGAAAGGAAAGAGATGGAAGAAATATCATACCCATTCCAGATCCTTCGAAGAAACCCCTCAAGAACATTTCGTGGAGGATTAGCCCCCATAACATAACCATATATTGACCATTTCCAATATTCAATTTCTGATTCAACATCCTCAAGAGACAATTTTAATCCCGTACTCCTCTTTTCCCCAGCATTGGTATCAACTTCAGAAATAGGTGCCAATCGAGAAGAAGAAGGAAGACTATCTTTACCCTTCTTCTTTGATTGAACCACATTCCACCCAACCATTTCATTCTCCTCTTCATGATCAACATTCTCAGTATTGTGAAACAACGGAGCAGCTGCCCTACGAGCATTTTCAGTTTCTTCAATCAAATTCTCAACATGAACAGTGCCTTTTAATTTATTAGAAGAATTCATCACATTCAGACTAGTACTATTAATGCTATTATTATTACTTGATGTAATATTATTATTATTTTGCTTTAATTGATTACTTGAGTTAGGATGAGTAACAACTTTCTTCTTTGCCATTGCAAAAGAACACACAACCCTAGAAAAAGTTAGAGCTTTTCTTCTCTCTAAATTTCTCTCTCATCATAACCCTTAGGTTGAATTATGTTCATATGTTGTTGTATGTTAGATTTGCAATAGTTGAATGAATAACATGTGAGAATGACCAATTCAAACACAAATTCAACATAAATATTAAACTCAAAGAAAATACAATAACTAGAATAAAAGTAGAGATTAAGGGTGTGTTTGGATAGCAAAAATGTAAGAAAAGGGAGGGGAGGAAGAAGGAGGGAAGAGAAAGGGAGGGAAGGGGAGGGGAGAGAGAATAGATGAGATTATTTTCACTCTAAATCTTACCTATGTTGGCGGGGAAATAATTTGGGTTGGAGGAGGGAAATGGTGGGATCATTTTTCGTCACCTTCAAATCCCTCAACGTGAAATTTTCTAACTAAACAATGAATTTCTCACCCCTCCCTTTCCATGCCCTTCCTTTCCTACAATTCCTCCTATCCAAACACACCCTAAGGGTTCATACAATGCTTAGAGAAGGGATTAGATGACAAATTACACCAAAAAAGTAAGTTAGCCTTCCATAGTCTTCATACAACCCAAATTCATTAAAAGATTACAACTTTTTGTTTTTTGGCAGCGGTAAATGAATACAATCAAATCAAGAGCACGCAAAATAAAACTTAAGCTAATGCAATGAAAACTAGGTAATGCTTGACTAATATCCTCGATAATCCCACGAGTCTGGTGATGTGACTTTTCTACCCCAGCTATTTGGAGTAAATATTGTAGACTGTCTGAGAGGATATCCACATGAACATACTTATGCACCAGACTCAAGCGTATAACCTCCCGTACTCCCAATGCTAAATTAAGGAACGAGTAACTTTTTAATTAGTCTAAGACAAGGTTCTGAAAGATGAAAACTAAATGGTCTAAGGATGGATAATAATATCTCAAATTTCTGAGTATATATATGAGGGCACAAAAACCAAGACAAAATAAGGGATGGGCCTCCAGCACAAAAGGCCCAATTCACCATACAATACACACAACTTACCACTACATAGTTCCAACCATTACATAAGCCAACCCATATTATTACATTTTATTCAAACCCAACACAAACATGCCCAAATCATAGAAATTATAACAAAGTAATATAATCCAAGTTAGTATTAAACATGTACTAATGACACATATTCAATGATATAACTATAATAATAATTCCTAATTAACATAACATATTTATGAACTATCAAATCCCTCCATACTTGTACTTTACTCGTCCCGAATAAAACTCGAGACTACCGTGAAAAACAAGTCCAAAATAGCGGTGTAGGTGAACTTGATCAGTCTCCCCTCACACCACCCTTCATATGTGACTCCCTTATAACAATCCACTAATTACGAAAACAAAAAGTAGACTTAATTTTTGACAATTCACTCTTCTCTTACTCGCCGCCTTATAACATTTTTTATATAAAAAATACAACATACCACCTATTCCGACCAATCATCCACCACCCTTCTTATATCCCCGCAAGAATGAACCGGTCTCCTTTGCCTTATCCTAAGGCAATGACACAGTGATTACACAAACCTCCTGTCTCAACACACTTCCACACTCCTTATTCCTCTCCCTTTTGACTGCACACATGCAACCATGACTACTTGGCTAGAAGACATCACAAAAACCACCAATTTGAAACAAATTTTGTGACGCAAAAGAAACTTAAATCCTAAGTCTAACCTTTTTACGATACCTTTTTACCGATCCCTTCTTATCCCTCCTACATCCTCTTCATAAGAAGTATTTTTCACAAATAATTTTGATCTTTTTGACTTTTCACATTTTTTTCTTTCTTTTTCTCTTTTTCATATTTATTTTGTATAAAATCATTCCTTTTGTCTAAGGTGATCTATCGGATTTTCGCCTTAATTTTTGCCTTTATCTCACGATGGCTCCAAACTCGTTTTTCATTTTTCATGGGATGCACTTTTGAGTTTTCATCCCATCCTCGACCACCTTTCCAAATTTTGCCCAGGCGGCCACCCTTGTGGGTTTTCATCTAGCCATGATTTTAGTTTTTTTACAATAAAATGCATCACAACATGTAATTACATATATTTTCAATCCAAATCCGCCATGATACTTAAATCACACAATGTCCTCATTGTGTGAGGGAGGTAAACAACTCAACCAAAATATCTAGAACTTGAGGCACCACTTCGGTGAGAGGTGCCTTAGTTCAACCTTCTTCTTATCTCCTCTCATGTCTCCCTCCTACTTTGCATCCCTTGATTGAAGACTGTAGATACCTTGAATCTACACCTTCCGCCAACCACCCAGTGATGATTGGGCCGCATGTTTGGTACGCGAAATGATTTACGACAATTCGTAAGTTTATCGTCAAGTGAGAGCTCAAACACTTGTGACTACCCCTTGATCGTCATCTACGTGCCGATATGATCGTTTTGACAGTCATTTGAGTCATTTTGGAGTCCGGGTCAAAAAACCGCTTTATTTTCTATAAACCATCTTTTAAAACCGTGTCTGAACGTTCGAGAATATTCCGGATATTTTAATGTTTCAAAAGTTATCCTTTTGGTAAAATATATCCGTATTTTATTTAGAAAGCATTCGAAATCTACCGCAATTCCATAATAGAAACGCGGAAATCTTTCTTTCAAAGTAGGAAACTACCCAGGAAATGACGCAGCAGGAGCTGCGCCTCTTCCAAGAGTCGCAGTGCCTGATGCGCCTCTTTCCCGGCTCGTTTCGCCTCTTTCCGGGATATTTTCTAGATTTCTTTCCGTGTTCGATTTATTCCAAAACTCTTTGGATTTCTCCCTATATAAGGAGAGGTTCGTACTCACTTTTAAGGCATGCGAGTGTTCCGCCCTTTGTTTTCTCTCTCTTTACATTTTAGACCTTGTTTTAAGCATTTTGACAACTACGTGCTTGTTCAATCGACCACGTAAGCTCAGATCCTTCTGTGTTCCTGTCACGTTATTGCATTGACCTACCAATTTGACTAACTCAACAATATTCAATCTTAATTAATCAATCGATCCTCTTGCGAGGGCACTTTATTTACATTCGAGTCGAGTTGTCGCTAAATCGTAACTTTAGTTCATATCTTGTTTCGTCAACATGTAAGTCTGCGGGTGTTTAAATCCATCTTTTGTGTTGTATTTTATTTATTTCATCTAATGTAAGATTCATGTCGGATTTATGCTCAAACCTTTTCAAAACCTTTATTAGTTTTTATTATTTCTTAAAAATCGTCTTTCATCATAATTTCATATTTAGATAGTTTGTTTTGACTTAGATCTCTAATAATCAATATTAGTGGGTTTTTGTCATCTCTAGATTCGTCTTTGATATAATAAGTGTAATTTAATCTATTAAATCACTTAAATTCGACTTATAGATCATTAATAAACGTAAATACACAAACAAAATACCAACTGATTGCGATTCTGGCTTCACAGCCAGAACCCAACTCAGGAACAGACGCACATAGTGTTGCGCCTCTTCCAGAGGACAAACCTTCAGCTGCGCATGTTCCGGGCTGGTTTCTGCCTCTGATCTTTATGATTCGCTACGACATAGCTTAATTGCCTAATTAATCAACTATTAACTCCTAATATCACCGTTAATCTGTCTTTAGATAATTTTATTATTTCTTTCTTTTCTTTAAGTTTTCCTTTTGGGTATATTTCTGACATAAATCCCGTATTCGTTGTAATCAATTGTAATATTTATTTTATAGTTCTATTTAATCATTATATTGTATGATTCTTTGGATGATTTAATTGTCTTCTCATATGCAATCAATCTTGAATTCCAATTTGACACAATTGATTGCTAAGTTACATGTTCAACCGACATAGTCTAAGTACAAATGTTAGTGTTAAAACGCGGATGTTGCATACCATGCATATAACCGATTACATATCGATTATAGAAGAGTTTCACTAATCATTAGTAGAGGCCGCTATCGAGGCGAGCGGGATTAGGTGTTCGATCAAAAGAGCTTCCTAATACCCTCACCCCTTACTCCAGATCTCTGTGAACATTCGTGTTCATTGGCATCCAAGAGAGTCATTCTAGACATAGAATGCTAAGGGTAACGAGTTCTTAGTGTTCATGTCATTACTTTGTGTCTTGACATGGTATAAAGTACTCGAACGGTTCCAAGTCCCTACAAAAGTTGGCGGTGACTCCACAAATGCGTGTTTTCACGCTTGTCCCTCGTTTCTCCATCCGTGGTTCCTCGTGCACCACAGTTTGAAAAGGATCGCGAAATCCGTGTATCACAGAGACTCTCCGTAGATATGGGTGAAGGAATGGAGGGATGAGCGTGGGTGTGCATCCCAAATAGTGCATTAGCCAAGCTATAAGTCTCCTCATTTGTCATCGAGTCTTGATAAGAATCATGCAAATAATTTTGGTGGCGTTCATTTTGTTCTTGGAAGTGTTGACTTGCTTCCCTCCTCCACTCAGTTTCATTTGCCCATTGCGTTTATTGGTAGGCATTAAAATCGTCTTTATTTTGACTCCATCTAGCATTCTGCTTCTCTCTTTGTTCATAGTCCTAACATTCAATGAACATTGTCAATTACCCATTTCCTTCCACTTTTCATTTTGGTTAACTTGGTAAATGTTCGTGTTGTCAATGTGAGTCTTAGACTCCTCATTATACTCTATTTGGCCTTCAGAATTGGGTAATCGTTTTTCCTCCCAAGCCATGCTAGGAGCTTTTGAACTTCCACTAGCTTCCATCATGCGGTGTCTTGGATGAAGGGTTGGCGAGGTTGGTGGTGCGGTTGAAAGGGTGGTTTAACAAACCCTTCCTTGAAAGCGTCTCCCCTCTCTTGCTCCCTCACTACCTCTTCATTCCTTAGCATTGGCATCCCTCACAAGTACCATGATCAAACTAAAAGCTCTCATATTTTTTGCAATATAAACCCCAATCATAGTGTCCTCTTGGTAATGGTGAGTCAATGGGGTGAGGTAACTTCATAAATGAACGGTTTTCACTCCCAAGCCAAAATCCTCTAATTTGCGGTGTGTGTCTCTCAGTTTGAAACATTGGACACTCCTCCAAAATAAACTCATTGTAAAGGGTAAGCCTTTATTCTTGTGAACCTCTCGACTCTCATCAAAATCTCGCTCAAAATACCCCACAGAAAAAAGAGAAATAAGGTCACCCCAATTAATTGGCCTCTCCGTGGATTTGAGTTTATGCTTAACACGCATCAATAAAAGGTTTGTCCCAGTCTAGAACTCCTTCCCCTTCTCGAAACAAGGTCCACACAATAGTTTTATTTTGTCATTAAACTTTGTTGGCTCACAGATAGCAAATTAAGTTGCGGTTATAAAACATGTAGTAGGTAAAGGACGAGATTTGTAATATAGGCAATGCTAGAATCACCCTTAAAACTTGTCCTCACTACAAGAAAATAGAACTAGGGGGACTGACATTGGCGAATCAAATTAGTCGCCATAATTCAATTGGCGACTGAAATTAGTCACCAGAAACTAGTCCCTGGCTTTGGTCGCTTAATGCAACTCGTGTGACTAATTTCAGTCGCCAAATTTGCCGACCAATGTATCACTCGCAACATTTGTGAAATGGCGACTTACATCAGTCGCCAAATTGGCGAGTGAAAATAGTCTCCAAATGCTGATGTCTGTCGCCAATTTGGCGACTGCCTTGGAGTTCAGTTGTCACTTTGGCGACTGATGTCACTCGCCATTCAGTCGTTCATTTCAAGTATGAGGCAGTAGCTACTTGTTTGGGTACTCTGTTTTGGCGACTGATGTCAGTTGCTATATATAAATTTCAGTCGCCAATTGAGCTGCTATTTTTCATGAAAAACTTTAGTACACCTGCACAAAACTTTGCTATTATAGCGAAACAACCACAAGGTGAACATTCACAACACCACATAAAGAAAACCAACATTCTCATATATAAAAATGAGTGCGAATCCAAGTTTACAAGTCTAATAAATTTGAGTAGCAAGTTTTAACATTCTAATTTAACCAGTTTCACAAACATGAGTAACATGTTTTTAGGGCTTGGGAAGGGAGATCTAAATCAAGTGCAATAGAAGCTAGCTGCCAATGCAAAATCACCTCCTCCAAAGAGATCTTTAGGATCTTGGGAATGGGCACAAGGACCGGGGTTGTGTGATGAGAATAAGGTTTCCACGGCGAGGAATGTTTCATTCATTAGCCGCATTTCTTCATCCCTTTCGATGTTTAGTCTTCTTTCGGTGTCTAGCTCGGCTTGTAGTACGGCTCCCGGCACGTAGGTTTGCTTTGAGCTTGAAGACATCCTCGACCTTGAGGCTTTGTAGAATACCTCTTGAGCACTTCCGAGTCCATACTCCGACCCCATCTTGAACCCCACAACCAAGTCAAGCCAAAGCTCATTATCGGGCTTATTGGGGTTCTTCTCTTTCTCACGCAAAAAACCATCCTACAAAATTAAAACATTATGATTGAAAATGGCTACAAAATAAGATATACATTCACAAAAATGGTATTATGTGTATAACTATGAAATATTTTGAAACCTACATATAACTCCTTGTCTTTCGGCTTAATGAAGAACCTTCTACCTCTTTCGTCGAGTCTAAAATGAGTGTCAATGAAGAGCTTCAGAGTCGTCGCCATCTTATCTGGTTTCTTCTTACCATGCTAGAAGAAATAAGGCATATATAAGGAGCTTTTAATAAATGGTATTGAGTTATAATATTCACATATATATAATAGAAGATATTAATATGTAAACTTACACCCAGCGCACGTTCCGAGAAAGATCGAGATCCCCCGTGATAAGAAGGCTCAACTGCTCCATCTTTCTTTCTTACTGTTTTGTTGAGTGATGCTTGGGTTGACTTAGACTTAAACTCAAGGCTTTCACGATGCTTCAACATTGTTTCATATGCACCACCTACAATTTAAAATAGTGTTATAAAGATGATAAAATTGTATTAAATTATAACTAAATACAAATAACAAAATTAATTACGTACCTTTCATATGTTCGGGTTTTTCCTCTTGACAATCTTATACATGTTGTCCCTTGACCGTCTTGTGCATATAACATTGTACCTACTACGTACTATATGCTTTAATCCCGCCGGCCAGTCAAATTTTTCTTAAAAAAATAAAAGTATTAAATTAGTAAAAGAAATTACTAATTCACATTAAGAATAATGTAACAAAATATATACAAAAACATATCCAAAATTTATTGAACCATTTCTCTTTTTGCTCTGCCTCTGTCTCCTCCTCCTCGACCGAAGAAATATTAAGGCATCTATTAGAACGGCCTCGTTGTCTACCTCGATCACATGCCATCTTAAGTTACACAAATCAAATTATTAGAAATTGTGTAAACGGTGATGCCGAGTGGGAGATCAATATTCCCTACAAATTTGCTAGCCACTTGACCAAGGAATGTAATGCTTCCAATAGGTCCATTGTTTTTGGGAACGGGGGGATGGACTTGACTATGACTATATCCTATCTTGTAGATAGTTTAGGAGCTTTCATCCGGATATGAATTGGAGGATTGGTAGTCACAATTCTATTAGACTACCGGCTGAGACGAGTGAGCTTCAACCTTTAGACTATACCAAACCCCGTCGTAGGACTTCCCCCTTTATTCGCCCCACTTACCATTTGCCACTTAGAGGTGAGAGAACTACCACCATTGACCGTCGTGCACGAGTTCCACCAACTCAAGCACGTCATTCCACCTCTAGCGTTGGTGTGATGGATATAATGCGTGACCTTAGTCTTAATATTAATGCTATTCGTGATGACCAAAGACTTGCATTGCATCCTATTTATGATCACTTTGCTAGGCAAGGGGTAATTCGACCCGAGTGACCACACCTATCTTTTTATCATTATCCCTCGGCCGGATTCCCTCCTCCTAACTGTTGGAGTAGGTGTCTTCCACAATTGTGCGCCATATAATAAATCTCATTAAGGAATATAATTGAGATATTTATTGACTATATATATATGTGATTAGTTAGTTGATTAACGTAAATCAATAACGGTTGGCTGACTAGAGTTTGACGTTATCGCGCATGACGGCGGTGATCAACTGATCCCTTTCGGTCACACCTATAGGATGAGACCCAAATAGTAACTAATTATTTGTATATGATACAGTTGATTAGCCATTACATATATTCGATTTGTACGAGAGTTAATTGTTAGATATTGAGTTAGGAACTCAAATTCGATTAAGTTTATTTTCCAATTATGCAATAATTGACTAATAAATTTAAATCTTATTTTAATATGATTAAATAACATCTAATTTAGTAATTAATCGCTAAATTACTAAACTAGTTGAGGTTTTACATATTTTGAGATAGAGGTAATTAGTTAATTATATTTACAAGGAGTTGTAAAATAAACTAACTAAGCATTGTGGGACCCATTATATATTGATATAATGGTAAAATATCACTTAAATGTTAAGTACATATTGCTTATTAATTTGTGTCATATAATTGTTATATGATCAAATTAAAACTTAATTATATAAGATAATTAAACATATGATTAATAAGTATTTGTAGGAAAAATATCAAAAATCAAAATGAACCAAAATGAGCCTCAAGTGGCCGGTCATGGTAGTAGTTGTAGTGATGATAGTTGGTCTTGTTCATGCTAACAAGCAACCATGTGATAATGTTATATCATGCATTCCAAAATCATTACAAACACTACCACACTCTACTACATTGCATGTGAATAAAATAACAAAATAAGAGGCCATTTGGGACACATGAGGTCCGGCCAAAATGGCTATAAAATGGACAATAGTTGTTTATTTTTTACTACTTGATTATGTGCTTTAACTCTACCTCTCTCTAAACTTCAACCTTCTCACTAAAACTCTCATAAAACTAATATTTATTAAGTATTACTAGTGTAGTAATATATACTAATATTAGTAGTATAATATATATCTTATTATCTAGCTAATAATAAGGTTAGATTATTTGGGTAAATCTTGGGTGCAACTTGAAGGAGGTCTTCTTGTTTGAAGATTGTTGGAGGATCATTTCCTACATTAGCTCAAGAACAATAAGAGGGTGTTCTTATTGTGCCCATTTTATTTCCATTTCAATGTGAGGAAATTTCTTCTTTTATATAATGTCTTTGTATTTGCATGCATGTTACATTGATCATTAAACACTAAATTAACAAGTAATTTAGTAACTAATTCGAGGAGTCTAATTAAGGTCTATGGACTTTCATGTGGTATCATAGATAGCTTGTAGCATGCATGTTCATTTTGGGCATTTTTTTTATTAAAAGTGATTAGATAACTAATAGTTAGAAAATTGAGTTAAAGTATGATTTGGACGAAACTTTTTGATGCATGTATAACTACTGACCTCAAAATGTTTGTGGTCAAAGTTACTGATTTTAGGGATCAATTTTCTATTTATTTTGATTTTTGGCTTTTAAACCGAGTTAATATGCATATTTTATGTTAAAAGTTAACTAAATATAGTTGCATGTTGATTCTAGCCATGAAATTTTAATATGATCTCACATGAATGTCTTACATACTGTATGTAAAATTTCGTAACTTTTAATTAAGTATTACATGTTTATTGATTTTTATAAGATAAAAGTCGATAATATGAGATTATAATGTTCATAAAATTGAAATGTCCTTTTCTGGTCATGAGACTTTTTGGTACATTTTACATTCTGATTTATATCATCTTGGTGAAATTTTATAATTGTTTTCACTATTTAGTATATTTAATGGGTTTTATTTGATAAAACCGTTAAATACAAAGTTATTTGTTCATAAAATTAATTTAAAAATTTTGAGCAAATGTTTTTATTTTTGGAGTTCCTGGAAATGTTCCAGAATGTACAAAAATTTTGGTTTCAAAGTTTTATGATGTTTATATTTTATTTTGGGTTTATTTCATAAAAGTTATGATTAAACCGTTATATATAGCAAATAAAATCAAATTGATCTAATTAATGACCAACAAAATTAGTAGGGACTAAATTTGAGTTCTAAAACAGTTTAGATATTTAGTTTGAATTTAAATGAGATTTAAATGTTGATATTGATTTTTAATGGTTAAAAATCAATAAATCCCGTAAAATCGAGTTACAATGAGCATGAATGTGTTTAGGGCGATTTTGGCATGAAATTTGCAGCAATTTATTTTATTTATGGTTGAATGAATGAATGTCATTTATTTAATTACTTATGCAAATTTTTTACCTAGTTTGACCTAGTTAGTTTTAATCGTTATTACCCGTAATGTAAGGGATTAACGGTTTGGTTGTAATTTTTATTGCGATCTCGTATCGCCGGTTTGTAATAATTAATATTTTCATTTTTTAGAATAAATGTATAATAGGAATTTGTATTTTTGTATATTTGTAATTATTATTATGAAGACCGGTGACTCCCTCAAGACGGTGCCATTTTTGGAAGGCGTTCCAAGTGAAGATGCAAGGGACGAGGGAGTTGGTTTCCGAATTTGTAATTATATAGTTAATTTGATTAGCTAGGTAGCCATACTAGGATTTTTTCGTTGCTTGGTTGCTTGCTTTATTTTCGCTCATTCCAAAATTGTCACACGTGGATTTTATTTTTCCGCTATTGTCAATTCAACGTTATTCACAATTCACCGATTTAGTTCACTTATAGGGAATTAATGACTAAATTGACAAGATCTCTCACATATTTAGAAATTGAGATTAGCCTTACCAATTAGTAACACCTATGAATCCCGTGTTCATTAGGGCTACCACGCTCGTGGGTCCCTTTTTACCTCGGGTAAGTAGGGTCATAAGATCACAAGCCAAAATTGGATTGGACTTAACGAGATAAGCGTTATCTTGGGACTAGGAGATGGATTTAGTTGAAATCCGTCAACCAAGAGTTCTAGGGGTAGAATTAGTCAAGAAATGACTTAGCATTTTTAGATAAAGGTAGCATACGAAGACTATTTTTATTTAAAGATGGGTCTTGGAATCATTTATATAATTTAGTGAGGGGTCATTATATAAATGCTAAACTTGTTAAAAAATTTTTCAAGTAAATTATCATAACAATAAATGTTTATATATTTCTTTTTGTTGTAGTAACCATATTCGCACAATGTCAACATCATGGAATACCGCAACCTTGGGTAAGGACTTATGGTTGAGGTCCGTCATGGACAAATGTGTCCTAAAAGATGACGGTAGTAACTTTGTTGAATGGTAATCAACGATCAAGAGCACCGCGATATCCGATAACGTGCTTCGCTACTTGATCGAAGCCCCTCCCACCGAACCCGGGTCAAGGTCGACCGCGGCGGTTCGGGCCGAATATGACCTTTATTTGAATGTTGCCAATGACGTCAAGAATGTCTTGATTTGGTTCATCTCACCCAAAATCAAACTCCAATTGATATCTCTTAATGCATATGGGATATTCACAAGGATAATATCAAAGTTTTTGCATGCACCTAAAATTCTCCAATATGAGGCGGCCACGGTATTCTTTGAGACTAAGCTCCAAAAGGGTCAAAAGGTTGGCTCACATGTGCCCAAAATGGTTGAGCACGCCGACACCTTAGAGCGTCTAGGATGCAAAATTCCAAAGGAGCTAGTGGTGGGTAGAATCTTTCATTCACTCACACCAAAGTTCACCCACTTTAGGGTGAACTACAACATGAATGACATTGAAAAGAGTTTCCATGAACTCTATGCACTCCTCACCCAAGCGGAGAGGGACATGGAGGCTAGTGGGAGTAACCCCAAGGATGTTCTTTCAATGAGATTGAAGAACATGAACCTTGGTGTGAAGTAGGACAAAGGAAAGGGTAAGACTCTTTTCAAGAAAGTTGGCAAGGGAAAGGGCAAGGTCTTTATGAAGCCCAAGCCCAAAGTCAACAAACACGCGGACGCGGATTGCTATTATTGTAATGGCAAAGGGCATTGCAAACGTAATTGCCCCAAATACTTGAAAGACAAGAAGGACGGTTGTGTGACAACGTCAGGTAAAATTCTTTCATCACTCTATATGATAGATATTAACTTTCCTAGTACATCTTCTTGGGTATTTGATACCGGTTGTCGTTCTCACCATTGTAATCATATACAGGGGCTGAAGGACGCGCGAGCACTAGCCAAGGGTGACATGGACTTGCACATGGGAAATGGAGCTAAGGTAGCTGCAGTTTCCGTGGGCATCTACGTTCTTCTTTTGCCTAATGGTTTCGAGTTGTATTTAAATAATTGCTATTATGTACCAACTCTTACCAAGAACATTATCTCTATTTCCGTGTTAGACATGGAAGGTTTTTCTTTTTGGATTAAGAACAATAGTTGCACTTTTTCTTTTAATGAAATGGTTTATGGTGAGGCCATTTCTATTGGAGGTATTTATGTTCTAGATATTGCAAAAGAGGTCTATCATGTAGAATACAAGAGGCTTAAAACAGGTGAACCTAATCAATCATACCTTTGGCATTGTCGTTTAGGGAACATAAACGAACGACGCATAAAGAGACTTGTTTCATCTAAAGTACTCAAACCATTTGATTACGAATCTTATGGTGTATGCGAATCTTGTCTTCTAGGCAAGATGACTCGTGCTCCTTTTACGGGAAAAGGGACACCAGCAAGTGAAGTATTAGGCCTTATATATACGGATGTGTGCGGCCCAATGACTCTTCAAGCTAGAGGTGGTTATCACTACTTCATTACTTTTACCGACGACTTAAGTAGATATATATATATGTCTACTTGATGAGGCACAAAAGTGATGCTTTTGAAAAATTCAAAGAATTTTAACATGAAGTAGAAAACCAATTGAATAAAAAGATTAAAGCCCTACGATCCGATCGTGGTGGTGAATACTTGAACAATGAATTTGATTCACACCTAAAGGATTGTGGTATAGTATCACAATAGACTCCTCCTGGCACACCTCAATTAAATGGTGTGGCCGAAAGGAAAAATCGTACTTTATTCGATATGGTTTGATCTATGATGAGTCTAACAGAGCTTCCTGATTATTTTTGGGGTTCCGCTATCTTATCTGCAATATTATCACTAAATCGAAGCCATAAAAAAGCGGCAAACAAGACTCCATATGAGATATGGACAGGGAAAGTCCCTTATTTGTCGTTCATGAGAGTTTGGGGATGCGAGGCGTTGGTTAAGAACAAGTCTGACGATAAACTCGCACCCAAATACGACAAATGTCTATTTGTAGGATATCCAAGGGAAGCACGTGGTTATTACTTCTACAATAAACACGAGGACAAAGTGTTTGTGTCTCGTGATGCAGTCTTTTTAGAAAATGATTTTATTTCTAAAAGACAGAGTGGGAGAAAATTTGAACTTGATGAAGTCCAAGAGCCACAAACTGAAAAGGACATAGAGGAAAACGAGGAAAACGTTCCCTCTTCGTCTAACGCGGTCATAATTCTTTCGGAATCTAGGAGGTCAAGCAGAATTAGTCATCAACCTGATAGATACCTTGGTATTATAGAGGAAGGTGGTGACTATAATGTGTTACTTTTTGAAAGTAACGAACCTACTACCTACAAAGCAGCCATTTCTAGTCCCGACTCAAAGCTACGGCTAGGAGCCATGCGATCCGAAATGGATTCTATGTACGACAATCAAGTATGGGACTTGGTTGATTTACCTAAGAAGGTAAGACCTCTTCAATGTAAATGGATCTATAAGATCAAAAACGACATAGATAAACATAATAATGTTTACAAAGCTAGATTGGTGGCAAAAGGTTTCACCGAAGTTCATGGTCTTCACTATGACGAAACCTTCGCCCCAGTCGCCATACTTCGATCCATAAGGATTATCTTAGCATTGCCGCATTTCATAATTATGAGATTTGGCAAATGGTTGTCAAAACCGCCTTCTTGAATGGGATTCTAGAAGATGAAGTGTACATGACACAACCTGATGGTTTTTTGGATTCATCAAATCCTAAGAAGGTATGCAAACTTAAGAGATCCATCTATCATCTTAAACAAGCATATAAGAGTTGGAATCATTGTTTCGATCATGTAATTAAACAAAATGGTTTCACTCGAAGTGTCGAGGAACCATGTTTATACATGAAGTTTAGTGGGAGTAAAGTAACTTTTATAGTCCTGTATGTTGATGACATACTACTCATTGAGAATGATATACCAATGCTCACTTCAGTAAAGGAGTGGCTTGGGATTCATTTCCAAATCAAAGACTTAGGAGTGGCTTGGGATCAGTTCAAACATGAAAGAATATAAGAGATGATTTCTTCCTATGGGTAGTGGGATCACCTTGAGCAAGTCAGAGTGTCCTACCAAACCTGAGGAGATTGAACGCATGAAATTGATCCCTTACGCATCTGCTGTTGGATCAATCATGTATGATATGATGTGCACTCGTCTTGATGTTGCATATGCTTTGAGCATGACAAGTCGTTACCAAGCCAATCCAGGTGAGAGTCCCTAGATAGCCGTAAGGAACATCCTTAAGTACTTGAGAAGGAGCAAGAATTCGTTCTTACTGTTTGGAGGTGAGACTGAGTTACGTGTAAAGGGTTACACAGACGCCAGTTTCCAGACAGATAGGGATGATATGAAATCCAATCCGGCTATGTTTATATGATGAATGGCGGAGCTGTTTGCTGGAAGAGTTTTAAGCAAAGCGTTACATCAGATTCTACAGAGTACCTTGCAGCGTCTGAAGCTGCAAAGGAAGCTGTGTGGATTCAGCAATTTTTGGAAGGACTAGCAGTAGTCCCTACTGCCAAAGATCCTATCACTATTTATTGTGATAATAGTGGGGCTATCTTCCAAGCAAAAGAGCCCAAGTCTAGTAATAAGTCTAGACATGTACTTAGAAAATATCATGTAATTAGAGATTACGTGGATAGAAAGGAAATTGACATTTATAAGGTTGGGACAGATGACAACATTGCTGATCCTTTAACCAAGCCTTTATGAAAGGCTAAGCATGATGGTCATGTCGTCACAATGGGATTGAGACGAGTACAAGAATTCCTTTAGATTATGTAATATGTAATAATTGAATGTTGTATTAATTATTTTGATATATGATAATTGCATTCATTGTTTGAGTTTTATTATAAACTCTTTTATTTAGTTTGACTAAATTTAATACTTTGTTTATCCGAATAGATTGTAAGACAATGTTGGACCCTATTAAAGTGAATAGGACGAACTTAGTATTTTGTCTTTATTCACTCAATGAGGTGATGTCTCGAAGTGACTAGATTGTAAGTCGATCGATGGTTGGTTCAGCACCATGGGGTCATGGAGATGACTGGTCGATTACATAGACATACTGTATGACACTCGGCCGGACAATGACCTTTTTAGAGACCCTTAAGTCAATTAATTGATGCTTGGTCGTGGCAGGGTCCTCTATCTTATTCCTATGGGTCGATTCTTTTGACTGGCGACCGTCTATCTGAGTCGCTGCAGTTTCCGATTAGTTTTGGTTGGTGTTCTAGGTCGTGCCATGAAAAGAGGCTGATGGACATCTTCTGGATCATGGTGGTTTGCATCATACAGAGTAGATGAGTCAGCAGGAATTGTCCACCCACGTTGGGTACAAACATCTTCAGGCCACTCGAGGAGTAGTTACTGTAAATGCGTGGCCACGCTCGGAAAGGGATCTATGATAGATTTTCCAGCCATATAGTTACTCTCCATATCGAGAAAACCACTCTAAATATAATCAATCGCAAGTGCGACCTGAAAGACACCTTGCGTTGAGTGGGAGATGTGATAAAGAGACAAGAGAATTAGTGACGCACACTTGTGTCAGACAAGTGGGAGATTGTTGGAGTAGGTGTCCTCCACAATAGTGCGCCACATAATAAATCTCATTAACGAATATAATTGGGATATTTATTGACTATATATATATATGATTAATTAGTTGATTAACGTAAATCAATAAAGGTTGGCTGATTAGAGTTTGACGTTATTGTCGCATAACGACGGTGATATACTGATCCCTTTCGGTCACACCTATAGGATGAGACCCAAATAGTAACTAATTATTTGTATATGATACAGTTGATTAGTTCATTAAATATATTTGATATGTACGAGAGTTAATTGTTAGAAATTGAGTTAGGAACTCAAATTCCATTAAGTTTATTTTTCAATTATGCAATAATTGACTAATAAATTTAAATCTTATTTTAATATGATTAAATAACATCTAATTTAGTAATTAATCGTTAAATTACTAAACTAGTTGAGGTTTTACATATATTTATAGATTAAGGTAATTAGTTAATTATATTTACAAGGAGTTGTAAAATATACTAACTAAGCATTGTAGGACCCATTATATATTGATATAATGGTAAAATATCACTTAATTGTTAAGTACATATTGCTTATTAAACTGTGTCATATAATTGTTATATGATCAAATTAACACTTAATTATATAAGATAATTAAACATATGATTAATAAGTATTTGTAGGAAAAATATCAAAAATCAAAATGAACCAAAATGAGCCTCAAGTGGCCGGTCATGGTAGTAGTTGTAGTGATGATAGTTGGTCTTGTTCATGCTAACAAGCAACTATGTGATAATGTCATATCATGCATTCCAAAATCATTACAAACACTACCACACTCTACTACATTGCATGTGAATAAAATAACAAAATAAGAGGCCATTTGGGACACATGAGGTCCGACGCTATAAAATGGACAATAGTTGTTCATTTTTTACTACTTGATTATGTGCTTTAATTCTACCTCTCTCTAAACTTCAACCTTCTCACTAAAAGTCTCATAAAACTAATATTTATTAAGTATTACTAGTGTAGTAATATATACTAATATTAGTAGTATAATATCTATCTTATTATCTAGTTAATAGTAAGGTTAGATTATTTGGGTAAATCTTGGGTGCAACTTGAAGGAGGTCTTCTTGTTTGAAGATTGTTGGAGGATCATTTCCTACATTAGCTCAAGAACAATAAGAAGGTGTTCTTATTGTGCCCATTTTTTTTACATTTCAATGTGAGGAAATTTCTTCTTTTATATAATGTCTTTATATTTGCATGCATGTTACATAGATCATTAAACACTAAATTAAAAAGTAATTTAGTAACTAATTAGAGGAGTCTAGTTAAGGTCTATGGACGTTCACTAACCATGATGCAGGAACTTCTAATCACTATGCTCCCGGCTCGGATTTTTGTGGTTCGGATTATGGAGTTGAAGCATTTCATGGAGGCTATGGTGGCGGGTATGTTAGTGGCTATAGTAACTATGGAGAGGGGCTTGGAAGTGGGCAAAATATTGGGGAATATGTCACTCCTCTCCAAAGTGATGAGCCTAGTGGAAGAGGTGATACATCGGGAGGTGGTCGTGGTAAGAAGAAAGGTAGGAAGGGTTTCAACTTTTAGCCCTTTACTTGATTGATGAATGAAGGTATCCCCCGTATACATACTAGCTTGGGGGGAGGCTAGCTAGTCTAGTAAGTTCTTTTTGCTTTGAACTATAGTTTTATTTTCCCACTCCCTATTAAATATAAACCTCTTGTCTTCCCTGTTTTGTGCTTTGAACCGTTTTTACGATTAGCTTGGATGTTTTACATGTTGGCCCATCGAGGACAATGTTGTGTTTAGCTTGGGGGGGGGGGATTGCATTTGCATTTTAGTTAGTAGTTGCATTTAGTTAGGAAATTCGTGAAACTTTGAAAATTTTGAGCTAAATTTGTGCTTCACATGCTTTGCTTGCCTACTTTGGTCATGGTTTACATAGTTGTACCCCTTTGTATGTCCCAATTTTAGCTTAATAGCTAATGATTCTCTATTATTTGACGGGATAACTGCATTCATGGGGATGTCTTGACATAGTAGGTGGAAGATGAAAATTAAACCTAATAAGCTTGATCTTGATTTTTGGCAAGTCACAAATTGGTAAGGTAGAGCCTCCTTAGACTGATGCATCCATATCCAGTCTCTCTTAGGTGAGTGTAGGTTTCCTTATGGTTTATGCTACATCAAAAACGCACAAGTATGGTTTTGATTTTATTTCTTTATAAGCATGCATTCATTTCTTAGCCTTTTGGAGCCATTCGCATGATTAAATTTGCCTTTTTGAACCCGTTCACAAAAATCTATCCTTAGCTACATACAAATTTTGCCTACCTTGTTGAGCTAGTAGCTTTGATTAATTGTGTTTGGATGCTCATTTAGGACTTGTTCTATTTTGAAGTATCATTGTGAGCTTGGTCTTAATGCTTTGATATGAAAAAGAAAGAAAAATGGTGAAAAAATGATGGAAATGAAAAAAAAAGATTTGAAAAGAAAAAGAGAAAAAAGAATAAAAAAGCATGAAATGAAGAAAAAAGAGAAGCATATCTTGTATGTTGAAAAAAAAAAGAGAAGAAGATGATATAAGAAGCTCTCATGTCTTATTTATATATTTTGGAGAGTTTTCTTGAGAATTATATTGAAAATTTTGGGATAGTTTTGGGATTGAGCATCCTTACATATGGTTGTTGCTAGCTTGACTTAGCTCCACATACCATAAATCATTTGTTCCCCGTTCTTACCCATTTCATATTAACCTTCTTCTTACCTATGGCGTCCTTTTCATGCTTGCATTTGAATGTTTTTGGCTTGTAGTTTTGAAATTCTTACCATATTAGATTGCGGGCACACTCTCATGAGTCGAGGATAGGTGAGTGCTACTCATAAAAATCCTTTCACATTTAATTGAGTTTGAGTGAATCGTGAGAGTCCATAAGTCAAAAGATCATGTAAGAGCCGAAAAGTTCATTTGAAGTCTTTCATGCTACACCGCCATGTAAATCTTATCCATGTTTATTGCATTATCATGATGCCCATGTTCTTTCGGGATTTGAGTCATTATGCTTGATAGTTTAAAATTGGATATTGCAATTGTGGGAATTTGGTTGCTTTTCTCCCTTGTCTTGGTCTTATGTGCTTGCTTGAGAACAAGCAAGGGTTTAGCTTGGGGGAGTTTGATATGTCTAGTTTTTATATGATTTTACTCCCCAATTTAGCTCGATTTTACATTATTATCATACTTTGTTTAGTATATTTGTGAGCTAATTACGTGTTCGAGGTGTATTGCATGTGTTTGTTACATTTTGTAGGAATCTAAGCATTGAGAGGCCTTTTCCTAGAACATTAGCAAGCATCAAAGTTCACAAAGCTAAAATGGAAGCAAAATGGACCATGGAAGGATAGTATGAAAAATGACAAGCCCAAGCATGAGGATTTGTAAAATGGTTTGATGTGCAAATGAGAAACCAAAATGAATCCCAACTTAAGGAGTCCACAACTCAACATAGGGATGCTCTTTGGATGCTCATGGGATGCCGCAAACTATGCAATTAACCGGAGAATTAAGGAGCTTAAAGGCATATCATAAGATTCCTTAAGCATTTAATTGAGTAATTAAGCAAATGTTCCTGGAATAGTGAAATCTTGATCGGGGTTCCCATTCCCCGATCGGGGTTGGGGTGCTGTAAATGGTTTACGTTTCAAGCCCTCTCCCTATATAAAGGAGAGGGACTTCGACACTTAGGGGCATCTTTTTCCTCACATCTTCTTACATACTTTTATACATTTCCCATAAAACTCTCTTCATAATTTAGCACAAGTTTCGAGTTTAAGAATTATTGTCTTGTTAAGTTTTCTTTAGTTCACAAACAATTGTTGGTTACATTTCAAGTTATAATTCAATATTTCCCTTCAAGCTATTTGGGTTATTTGTTCTTAATTTTCGAGTTATACTTCTTGATTGCGGTAGTTCTAATTCTAGTTTATGTTCCTATTTACTTTCGTCATTTACCATACAAGTCATTTAGCTAATCGTATCACTAGTTAATCAAGATTTCATTGTTATTTACATTAGAATTGTTAGTAGTAATTTCATTCCAACACTTAGTGTAACACATTCTATTAACAAGTTGTTTTCTTTTATAATTTCATATTCATCATGCTTATTGTGACAACCCTCGCGAATGCGGAAATATAAAACAAACAAGCATGTGAATTATATTGCGGAAATAGGTAGTTTTAAAAACTTTTATACATGCAAGTTAATTAAAACGAGGAGTGTCAAATATTACAAACTAAATACGGAAATACAACAAAGAGACGGGGTCTCTTAAAATGTTAGCCAAGAACAAGTGTTTAACAACACTAGCTAATATCGTCTAGAGGTGAAAACTTCCAGGGACAACGCCCGCTAGCTCACACCCGAACCCCAAAACATCATATCCAAAAAGGCATCCAAGCAAGCAACCTGTTCATTCATTAAAAACATGAACGCCACAGTCAGTGGGGAGTAACTCCGGGTTCTCCCAGCCATATCACCTTTAACGTACATATAAGGAAATACAAAAGTAGAGCATGCATATATAAATATACATGTGAGTTACGATAAGAAAAGATAGGCAATACAATATATAATGATAAGATCATGTGGAAATAAATTCCGAAACCATCATGTTATTCAAAGACTCGGGAAAGACACCCTTAGGCAACTATATACTCACTAGGGCTTACATCTCACCGTTAGCGGCATATACTTGATAAGATTGAGACTCGACAACCACCATGCCAATTATCAATGATCAATCATATTCAATTCATCCTCCAACCAATACCCAATACCTATTGACACCTCTCGCACGGTAAATGAAACGCACGCATCGTGTACAATAGCAAGACAAGCCAATGGAAGTCCACAGGATAAGACGTTTCACTGAACCGTATACGATAAGACGTTTCGTATACTCATGACCTAGACAAATAAGTTCACGGGATAAGACGTTTCCCGGAACCATGTACGATAAGACGTTTCGTACACACAAGGCTCTAATCCTCTCGGTAGGACGACGATAATAATACGGTCCTAGTCTAAACCTGGCCAGACTCTCGGAATAAGACGTGTTCCGATTCGACATGTGGTAAGACGTTCCACATCCAAGACACGGACTTACAATATATATGCCGATTACCCCAAATTCGGTAGATCAATTCACGAAAGAGGCGGAAAGAGATCTATAGTCAAAAGTCAAGCTAGTACGCTACATGCAATAACACCACCTCGCAAGTATACAACATTTGACGGTCGGGTCGACCAACGCATTGCGTTCGCCTCCTAACAACGTCGTCATATCCCCACTAAACATGCATACAAGCATCAAGGATACACCCCATCTCTCCGACATTCCAGTCTAACGAGTATAAGGGTGTAGCCGGGAAATGAGAGTTCAAAGCACAAATCATTAGTGCTCAAATCATACATTTGTAAAACCGACTCAAAGTGGGAACATACCAAAACCCGTCACAAAACATGAGAATAGGGAATCATATAAGTTTAAATATGATAAACATGAGTTAATACATGATACATAAGCATTAGAACAAGTTTATGAAGCATAATGAATAAAAACATAGATCACCTCTCCAAAACAACATTGTTTGGAAACCAACGCAAACAAGGGTCCACTTCAAACGGTCATAACTAGAGTTCTAGACATGGGAATGCAGAAATTCAAAGTGGAGGTGATAGCTTATCCTCTTACGGTTCCAACGAGATGTCACACGCCCAAAACAAGCAAGTAACGAAGGAGATATGATCATTTTACAAAAAGGGGTCAATGCAGGAAAAGTTCTGTTGGCAGCGGGTGACGCGGCCTGCGTCCTACGACGCAGCCTGCGTCCTATTCGGACAGGTAAGAGTCACACAAGTCACCACAATTTCACTAAGGCATAATACCAGTATCATCTATCATCACAATTCATCAATTCTCATATCAATTATCAACTAACAACAACCATCATCAACAACACAATTCCTAAGATTACTAATCATATTCTAAATACGCTTTCTAACATGGAAAACACATTAAAACACGTAAATGATATCGAGTAACCCTTCACCGTTACCTTTTCGCGTCTTTAAACGGTTTCTAAACCTTCCTAGTCTCCACCTACATACAATTAGATAATAAAAGATGAATATCATTCACCTTGAGAAAGACGGATAATTTAAAAAGCGCAAAAGACAGTAATTTTATTACCAATACGGATAGAGGAAGCTAAGAGGGGAAGGATAAGACGAACTTACGTGAATTTGAACAAGAAATGAAGGCGTAGCGATGATTCGAAGATGGATGAAAATGGAGGCAAGGTTTTGGGTTTCTTAGAGAAGAAGAAATGAGTTTGGTGTTTGTTGAATGAAAAATAGGTTAAAGAGTATGAGGATAAGTAAGGAAAAAGTCAACCAAAAGTCAAAGACGGTTCCAAAGTCAAGAAAATTCAAACTCGACTCAAAAGTCAAGAAAAGTCGAACTCGACTCAAAAGTCAAGAAAAGTCAAACTCGACTCAAAAGTAAAGAAAAGTCAAACTCGACTCAAAAGTCAAGAAAAGTCAAACTCGTCTTAAGACGGGATTTTCATGGAATCTCGCAGAAATTCCAAATACGAACTCGGAAATTCTAAATTCGACTCGAAACATAAAAAGCTAATTTAAAACTTAAAATTGCTGAAAACATTTCGTAAAATATTTCTACTAGAAAAATAGGGTACATTTCCGGGTGTTACACTTATTATATCAAATACTATTAGTTTAATTATCAACATGAGTGAGTAGATTCTTTTGTCTAGGGATTAAGGAAGCCATGCACAATTAGTAAGTTGTAAAAGTTAAAATAAGGATGAATTAATATTGATAAATTGTTTCTATCACATGCTTGTATTGTTTTGTTAATCTTTGTTATTTGGCCAATTACATTGATTAAATTTGTTAATTCATTCTATACGTCGAGAGGCACGGAATCGGATTAGACTAAGCATGTGTAGTAGGACGACCTAGGCATAACGAAAGTTCTCTAGGACCAGACCTAAGGTTGACACTAATATTGAGAGGTGGGTGTCTTTAGCCTAAACAATTAACAATATTAAGAAATCCTATGTTTAACATGAGCATTTACGTATTTGCATGAGTGACCCGACTCCCCTAGACTCTTTTAATATTATTTAATTTACATCATTTTTAGCTAAACATCAAAACCAAACCAACCATGTGACCGACCTTGATAGTAGTCTATTCATAGCATTTCATAGCGCAATTCCCGTCTCCTTGTGGTCGACCCCTTGTACTACATTAAATTGTGTCTAGATAAATCTATCTTTGATTAGGTGTGGGACATAGCCTATCATCACAATCCAACTGGGGTTTGGATTCTCCCCAGGGAAAGCTGACCGTTACCCAATGATGAGGGTTTAAAATTCAACATTCACCTGTCAGAGGGTACCTCCCGACGAGCAGTTTCTAATATCCCCAACAGATCTATGCGTTCATACACCGAGGCGGACACTTGTTAGGTTTATATACCTACTCATAAGACTCATCTTATGGAATACTAGTTAACTCTTTAATTAGTTTCCAAGAATCTAGTACATGCAAAATAAATAAAACAAAGATAAGAAGAAAATTGGTCCTCACAATGTTGTTTTGGTCGAGTAATGGCCACAAGGACAAGATTCCTTCTTGTTCTTGTTCTTAAGCTTGAGATAAGTGGATGAACTTCCTAGTTCCAAGTGTAGGAACTCTCCTTGGTGATGCACCTAGACTATCCCTTATCACTCAAATGTAAGCTTACTAGAACTACAAATGAGTAGCCCTTAAAATCGAGTACAACACATTTAAAATTACTACTCTAGTAATGTTGTGTTAATACTTGAACACAAGTTCTATGAAACTTCTTAAGTTTCTAACTATGTAATAATTTCTAGTGAGATGTATATTTTGGATATGAGATCAAGTGATAAGTTAAATAAGAGGAAAAACATGCATCCTCTTATTCACTCACCAAAACCGGTGCAACACTAGCATGGGGGAGGGTGAGCATACCATTGCTTTTTGTCTTCACAATGCAATAGGTTGTAGTCTAGGTCTAGGTTGCAATCATATTGTCTAATTCTTAATTAGAACAACCATTAGACATAACACCTACCCCTAATCCCACCAAAACCGGTGCACCCATGCTAATATCGGTGTCCATTTTATTTTGTGATTTTGTCATTTGTTACATATGTGACATGTGACATGTGACATGTATTTTATCTTATTAACTTGCATTTAACTAATTTAAATGCAATCGCATGTCAAATAAACTAAACTTAACATTTAAAGTAATAATTTAAGATCACATATATAAAATGGGTCATCTCATATTTGGTTAACATAATCTACAACCAATTGTAATTATGATCAACCAATTATGCTTATCTCAAACGTTTCATAAACATTAAGCATTCTTACTAATATAACGATTATAGTATCAAATTGAATCTTATTGATTCATATTACAATAAGACATAATTCTCACTTGAAAACTTGTTCTATTTAAGAGATTAATTAATCTGTATCGATATACAATTAATTAACTTTCATGATTAGGGAATTTTCCTTTCGGTATGACCTCAAGGGATCAACTGATCCCCATCATCATACGACATTAATGTCAAACTCTAGTAAGCCAATCATTACCGATAATGTGGACCAGTTGACTATAATGTTAATCCTCCCTTTGTATTCTTGTTAATGAGATTTAATTAAGTGATCACACTATTGTTGAGGACATTTACTTCAACATCACTCTCCCATGTAGAACCTTTCGTCGCGGCCTAGTAATTTTAGGCGTTTTCCTGTAACTGATTGCCTAGACATGACTAGGCTTCTTTCCTCAGAGGATCCACTCAACGATGAATAGAAGATTCCGATCAAGGTTCAACCGCAGCAAGACCACTTCCTCGCGACTAGCGCGCGATTTACCGCGAAGCAGTGGCCAACGACTAAACGCAAACAAGACGCGTGCATGAAAATTACCCAGCAAGTCCCGCAAAATTTGAAACCTGACATCGAGTACTAAATTTCAAACGGTAGTCACGCAAATTATCAATCTCTAGTGAGAGCCCGTTTGACTATCAGATATTCTTTCCGCTATTTGCATAATGTTTGAGACTTCCATGAAGCGGATACTCAATCAGTCCCGAGCCAAATATCTCCCTATCTGAGTCGGTCTCCACATGTCGACATTACTTTCAATGGTGTTCTTACAAAGCAGTCCTTCGAAGATCTTTGCAAGATGACTCATGTTTTTGAAGCATCATTCTCCTAAAGTGGTCTTCTAGATAGCCTTGGTAGATCATTTTATTCCCAATGGGGTTTATTTAGGGCTCCGAAGAAACTGGAGTCATGTGGTTTCTCAACCTGATCTCTCGACGTTTAGCCAAAGAAAGAGTTGCTACTAGGGGACATCTATGCCTTAGGATATTTATCCCAAATTTAGAGCCCAATTAAACGTGTGGTTGCGCAGCCTAACCTTTAGGTTGTTTAGCCTAAGCGCTTTATCCCCTTAGAGTACTTAGTCTTTTCCTCGGATCTCTTAGGTCTCCATTTTTAGGAAATCTTTATAGACTTCCTGAGAATACCCACTTAGATCACTTGACATCGACCTATAGTTTAAACTCCTTAGTTTATTTCCCTAGGGTTGCTAGACATTGAGCTGTTAGAGAATTCCTTAAACTCTTTAGGACTTTCACCCTAGACTCCCAAGGCTGCCAAATATCAGCTTATCGCTTAGATTCTTTAGCCTCAACCCATTTGAATCTACTTGTCCTGATCCTTAAAAATTTTCCAACCTAAACCCTTAAGAAATTCATGGCTCCCTAGCCACACCCTTAGATTCCTAGTCTAGTCCCTTGATTTTAGGTGACAAGTCTTTATTGTGCATCCTCCAAGGAGTATATCAGGTATGATCTCTTCTTATGATTAAAGGCAGCGGATTTGTAGAGGACCTAATTGATCATCAATTGACTTGTGTGATTTAAGGGAATTGCGAAAAGGTAGGGAATAATCCTACTCAATTTATGTAATGCCATGTTGTGATGATTTGTGCAATTTGTATGATAATGATGATGATGATGATTGAGATTAACATATGTATTCGTATGCGACTTGTTATGAATGTGCGTGACATGAATACTATTGTGACAACTGTGATGAGATACCGTTCTGCGGAACGAGGAGGTAGTAGGAGTCAGGATGATCATACCGACCGACTAGTCAAGGAGGTAGTAGGAGACGAAGAACATGATCTTGTGATGCTATGTGGATATACATAGGGCCAGGATCCAGTGAGAACCACTAACATAATGAGAACTGTGAGAACCCACACTAAATCTCCACCAAATCTTCTTTCGAAAGTTTTGATGGATCATGTACCATTATTTTAGTTTATGCAAGCAAAAGTTTTGGTACAACAAAACAAAAAAAATTGATTATATTAAAAAATATGTACTTGATGTACATAAATTCAATTAGGCACACTAAAAGAACACTAAATGCACGAGAACGGGCACTAGGTGCACAAATATTGTTAAATACATGAAAAACATTACTAGGTGCGTTAAATAGACGGGCTCTAGATGCATGAAAATGAGTACTAGGTGCATGCAAGTTATTAGTTACATGAAAATGATTACTAGGTGCATCAACAAGAGTAAACTCTATTTTGAGTCGATTTCCGTCAATAGCTTATAAATTTTTGGCCAAGAAATATGTCATCTAGCCATAAAATTCCACGCTGAATCCAAATATTTTGTTAGTGTTAAAAAATAAATTTTGTATGGCCTAGCTCTCACGGTTCTCATTATCTTAGTGGTTATCACCGGATCTCAATTCTATATATATAAAAGTAAATTTTATGGGGTTCTTTTATATAAAAGTAATTCTCACGGTTCTCATTATCTTAGTGGTTCTCAACGGTTTAATCCGTCAGTAGCTTCTTTTATATACAATATTAATAATTTCCACCAACCCGTCGACCACCAATCCCTCTCATCTTACTCTCATCCCTTAATTAACCACAACACTATCATTCGCCGACATATGTCATCACCGTATGCCGACGCTCGTCCTTTCACCTCTATCTTCGACAAGAATCGCCTACCTGCTCCTCCCTCGACAATCTCCTCCGCTCACCTTCAACTTCGACGGCCACTACACTATCCACCTTACTTTTCCGGCGATAATTCTTTTGGCATGGTGTCATGTAATGGTTATGGCGTTGTCGTGATGAGGATAAATATGGGTTGCCGATGCCACCCTGAGTGATGGCACGACAATAGGAAATAATTAAGAGATAGAAGAGGTGGTTGTCGTCATAGGTTTGAGTAGCCGAAGTTGTCTTCGGTACTGGTTTGATGGGGTGGTGAGTCTGTGCTTGTCGTGAAAGCGGTGTTGGTGTGGTTGTCGTAGGGTGGCGGTAATCTAGGTAACACATACACTCTTTCTAACCAGTCGTCCCGTGCCTGACATCGTGTCAGATACAGACACTTGTCGAACACGCGCCCAAACATATCAATTTTTATATAAACGAGAAATGACGGGTCGAAAGACTGAAAGTAATTGATTCGAAGATTGGTCTGGGTGGGAAATAAGAAAAAATTATAGTCAAAGTCAAATTTTACCTTCAATTACGTAAATTTAATATCAAATATATTTACAAAAATAAAAGCGTACGGTATGTATGTATGTATGTATGTATGTATGTATGTATGTATGTATGTATGTATGTATGTATGTATGTATGTATGTATGTATGTATGTATGTATGTATGTATGTATGCATGTATGCATGTATGCATGTATGTATGTATGTATAACAATATTTCCAATCTAGATGTGATTTTGAAATCAAACGTTTTCTCATCAACCAAATTTGTCACTTAAAAACCTATGTAAGTTCAAGTCTTTTATGAACATACATTAAATAATTACCATTTGTATTCATCGTTACGCAGATATTTCATGTCCCTAGATAGCATCCTTAAATATAGGCATTCATCGGTTTCTAATGATTCATAATTCTAAAAGTTAGAAAGTCATATCTAACCTAGAAAGATAGCGTAGAAAATAAGAGTGAGAGACAAAAAAAATAGAGAGAAAGAAAGAAAAAGATATGTTATTATAACAACTTTTATAAAATGTCATGTTATAATTATTATTGGTTTTGTCATCAACTACATCAAAAATCTTGATATATTTTTTCCCAAATATAATTTTTCTTGCTTTTGATTCTTATGCATTATTATATGTACATACAAACTTTTTAATGCAAATCAATATTTTAGAAGATTAATGGAGTGATTTGCGAAAAAGGGTTAAAAATGAGGGAGGCAAAGATAAATCCAAAATTTTTATTGCAAATGATTTTTTTAATAATGGTTATATTTGGTTTATCTTCATCAATAAATGTTTATGCACAAGATGAAGAACAAGATTTCAATAGTCAACCGCAAAGCCCAGCTGCGCTTAGAGTTGTCGCACAAGTTTTATATGGCCAACTTGCAAATATAAGTCATGTCTTTGAGCCAGATATAAAAAAACACTTGGATTTTTGCATTCAAGATGTGTAAGCAATTCGAATGTAGAATATATTGTATAATGTTTTTACTATTTTCTAATATAAAATTTTTGTGCAACTTTATAATTTGATTTAAGTTTTGTATTACAGGAAATATGATTGGGATTCAGCTTTTGATTTTGGAAATGATCTTGATTTCTTAACGGCTTGCATGGAAAAACTAAAAGGTATTCTTAAATTGGAATAATATGATAGCATTTTAAATCAATAGTCATATTGTCATTTAGATATTAACCCTTTTATTTAAGTATTTTGGGATATTATCTATTAATAAAATATATAGTTAGCCAATATGTTTAATGTATATATTTATCATTAGAGTACGATATGAGTAAAAAGAATATATATTTACTTGTTCTTGTCAAGCCGATCCTCATCCACATGTATCCTATTATACACAACTATGATAATCAAACATGCTCAATAGATAAAGACCTAATTTTAAATAGTGATATTCTATATGGTACCCCGATGTTTTTTTGTTTTCAAAGTGGTACCCCTTATTTTCTTCAAAAACAACTTTGACCGCGTATAATTCATGGTCATGAATTTGGAACGCGGCGATTCTTTTTTCCAAAATGACCGTCTTCTCGAGATCTTCGATTTGAAAAAAAAAGTTGTCACTTTAAAAACTTATTGCAAGAGTTATGGCCGGTCAAACGTTTGTAACAAAATAAAATTTGATCGGCGATATCTCGTGGATACGAGTTCATAAATTAACGATTTTTTTCTCAAATCGAAAATCTCGAGAAGACGATCATTTTGAAAAAAAAGATTTTTCTTGTTCTGAATTCATGATTATGAATTATATACGGTTAAAGTTTTTTTGAAGAAGAAGAGGGGTACCGTGTAGAATATGAAAAAAGACAGGGGTGAAAAAACATTATTACATATGATGCTCTTTCTCATTTTTGAAAAAAAAAAACTAACAAGAGCATTAACTTCCAATCTATAAGAAAAAGAGTTTCCTCAAGTGGTAAGAGCTCTCTTAGCGTACTCCAACTGTGAAGTTGGGCTTCGATTTTTACCCGCGACATAGTGCTATCATTTAACAAAAAACCGATTACATATTAGAGTTTGTATCTATGACCATTAGAGATAGACATTATAATGACATCCACCGTAATATAACTTTTTATATTTACCTCATTTCTTATGATGATGAATTCTTTTATCAATTAAAAATATCAAGCCTGTATATTAAAAAAAAATAGTTTTAATCAGGTAGTACATGTATTGTAAGATAAAAACTATCCTTAGTGTTTGAAATTTAGAGTATTACATATGTGTGAACATATTTTTTATAGCTTATATGGTAATTAGACAAAATGACTTTATAAGAAGTAAACTTTTAATATTTTAAATTTATTTTCTTTTTAATTTGTGAATGCTAGATACATGGAATAAACTAGTTGTATACATTTTCACTTTCTAATGTTGAGCATTTTTCATTGAATATTACAGATGTTCCTAAACGACTATGCACTGCTGCTGAGGCTAAACTCTATATGATAAGTTTATTAGATGGAAGTAGAAAAAGTTCAAGTTATTTGAAACCAAACAAGAATTGTAACTTGAGCTCATGGATGGATGGATGTGAGCCTGGATGGGCATGTAGTGCTGGGAAAGATCGTAAAGTAGATATGAAAAATAGCGTGGATCTTCCTGATAGAACTGAAGATTGCCAACCTTGTTGTGCGGGCTTTTTTTGCCCTAAGGGTATCACATGCATGATGCGTAAGTTTCTTTCCCGTGAATTTTCGGTGCTGAAATAAGTTTTAAAATGAACTAGTCAAAAATAGAATTAAAAACAAGGTAAGGGAATGATACAAAATCAGAGTAGCTTAAAAATTTCCTCTTTTTTTTTTTTTTTATTAAAAACCATATAACTTATAAGCTTACTCTAAGTTTCGCTCTCTAAGCTCGGGAAATTTTTTTAATAACATGATATTTGAACATTTATAAATTTAATAATCTTAAATATAAGTTGATACGAGAAATTTTTATATTTTATAGTTGATACAACAACTTTTGCGAATTTTATACGAGTAATTGTTTTACTTAGATTAGTTTGTTTTTATTGTAAGAACACAGACTTTTGCTGAAATTTCGATCATGTTATATTGTAGGTCAAGTTATCAAACTCGAAAATAAAAACATTACACCAAATCAAAAGTTGTTAAATCGATGGCCACCAAATTAAAGTTATGTCAAACTGTCATTCAATAAGTTGAAATAAACTCAAATCTAATAACTAATAATACAACAAATTACAATTTGTATAATTTCATAGTTTTATTTGCTTACAACGTTTCAAGAAAATAATATTTAACTAACTCTTTGTTGTGATGTAGCATGTCCATTAGGTGCTTATTGCCCAGAAGCAACGTTAAATAAAACCACGGGCACATGTGAACCGTAAGTAAAAGAAAACATTGTCAATAATTTTATTTTTTAAAAATTAAATTTTCTTCGTGGGATATATATTGGTTCAAAATGAATTTTGCAGGTATACATATCAAATACCGCCTGGAATGCCTAATCACACTTGTGGTGCAGCTGATATGTGGTCAGATGTTGTAACTAGTGATGAACTATTTTGCACACCAGGAACATTTTGTCCATCTACAACTCAAAAGATTTCATGTAGTATTGGGTATTATACTTGTTCAAATTATTAAACTGCATAAATTTATTATTATCTTTGTAAGTCATTAATTTGAAAAGAAGATGAGATTGTGCCATCATTTTGTACCGTGACATACATTTTAATTAATTTAAACTATTTATAAGATTTAAACTAAAAGGAGACATAAAAATATGTACAACATGGTGGCAAAATCACATTATTCATTTCATATTTACTAAAGTTGTAAGTATTTTTTTATAGCTCTTTCATGCAGATAGTCTATTTCAATTTCATAAGAAAAAATGTAATAAAACTATCTAATATTTATGATTTTCAAAATTTCAGGCATTATTGTAGGAAGGGTTCTACTATAGAACAAAGTAAGTTCAGCTATTCTTTACACTTTTCTTAAAACACTTCATTTATCTATTTTGTTGTCATTTTCTATGATAAGGTAATCAGACAATAATGTTAATATTTCTGAGAATGGTGTAGCAACTATTAAAGTTATTTCTGATTTCTTTGTAGCATGCTTCAAATTAGCTAGTTGCAATCCAAAGGCCACGAATCAAAATATCCATGCTTATGGCATCCTAATTATGGTAATATTCATTTAATTATACTTATTTAATTGTCGTGTGATTTAATGGTCGTGTTATTGCCATGTAAATAATTTTAGGTTTTTACTAAAAACATAGGTTTAACACTATTGTAATTGCCGTAGTTATACATATTTAATACTCTTTGTAATTCAAATGTAATTTTTGTTGTTCTTTTGTTAGGTAGATATGCTTAATTTACCTTAATAGTAAGAAACACTCCAAAATAAGATTTTATGAACAATTATCTATACGGTTATTAAAATACTTTTCAATATGATTATAGATTTAAAGAGTCATTGCATTGTATAGGAAGAAAAAAAAATGACAGCTTATTCCTTGGCTTAATTGATATAAAACGACATATGATTTGTGCTACTTAGACGATATTTTCTCCACTAGATAGACAAAGTTGAGCCTAAAGATTGGTTGATTTACATAAAAATATTCATAACAACCTAGTTAATATCACGATTGAGTAGTCTTTATCTCCATGTACATGAAATCAATGTCTTAACTTATTTGTTTAGCAAAATAATTTTGTAAGGCAAACATAATTACACATGCAGGCTATATTAAGTATAAGTCTACTTCTTGTTTACAATTGCTCTGATCAAGTGTTAACAACTCGAGAAAAACGATTAGCGAGATCTAGAGAACGAGCGATACGAAGCGCAAGGGAGACCGCACAAGCTCGAGAAAGATGGAAATCGGCAAAAGATAACGCTCGAAAGCGTGCCATAGGACTTCAACAACAGTTATCGCGTACTTTCTCTAAGAAAAAATCAGTTCGGCAAGAGCCTCTAAAAGGTTTTGGTCTGTTTAAATCGAGTAATAACGACGGTGGTTCAATACCACCAATTCTGAACGCTTCACAAACATCATCCTCTGCGGATTCAAAGACAAAGAAAAAAGAACCAAGCAATCTAACAAAAATGATGCAAGATATTGAGGACGATCCCGAAAGTAATGAAGGTTTCAATGTGGAGATTGGGGACAAAAATATAAAGAAAAATTTTAAGGCTAAAGAATTGCACACTCGTAGCCAGATCTTCAAGTATGCTTATGGGCAACTCGAAAAAGAAAAGGCTATGGAACAACAAAATAAGAATTTGACATTTTCTGGGATAATTTCTATGGCAACTGATACTGAAGTTCGTAAAAGACCTCTTTTAGAGGTAGCTTTTAAAGATCTCACTCTTACTTTAAAAGGGAAGAACAAACATTTACTACGTTGTATTACCGGCAAACTTATGCCTGGGCGTGTATCGGCTGTTATGGGCCCGTCTGGAGCCGGAAAAACTACTTTTCTTTCTGCTGTAACCGGCAAGGCACCCGGGTGTACGATTACTGGACAAATTCTTATTAATGGGAAGAATGATTCTATTCATTCTTATAAGAAAATTATTGGGTTTGTGCCTCAAGATGATATAGTACACGGAAATTTGACCGTTGAAGAAAACCTAAGGTTTAGTGCACGATGCAGGCAAGTAATATTTTGAAACTTATACAACCATATTTGCATGAAGACTAATTGCATGAATTTTGAAAGTGACATATGAGAAGATACACACATACACATATACATATTATATCATGTTAAGTTAACTCATGACATCAATCATCACAAGCAAGACTCAATAACTGATAATTGTACTTTCATATCAATCCTCATATGTGGCATTTCATATATACACCACCTAGGTAGCACTAAAACGGACACGGACACGGACACGACACGGACACGTGATACGACATCTCGTGAAATTTAGGACACGGGACACGACATTTAAATTTAATAAAATATACTCCCTCCTATTCAGACCATTGTTCCCCCTTCCCATTTGGCACAAATTTTAAGGTTTTGAATTAAATAAGCAAAAGTAATGTAGTGGGGGTAAGGTGATTGGAGAGAGGGAATGTATTGTGGGGTATTATTGTGGAGTCAAGTGATTAAAATAATTATTGTTGTGGGGTAAGGTGATTAAAATAAGATAAAGTATGGGTATTGTGGGGTATTGTAGTAGGATAATGTGATTAAAATAAGTATAAAAGTTTACCAAAAAAGGAAAAGGGGAAGGTATTGTGAATAGACGAAAATGGAAAGGAGGAACATTGCTCAGAATAGGAGGGAGTATATTTTATAGTTATAAATAACGTACAATTTTATATTTGTATTAGTATTTGATATTAAATATAAATAATAGAAGCTAAAATTTGACTTTGACGATAATTTATTCTCATTTTCCACCCAAAATCATCTTCTAATCAATCTCTTTTAATCTTTCAACTTCTCATTCCTTCTTTATAGGTGTCCGTGTGTCCGACACGATGTCCGATACGGGAATGCTAAGTAGGAGGAGTGTCCGTGCTACCTAGTACACCACGATATATGATCACATGTAAAATCAAACCCATAAATTAATGAAGTATGATAACCTTAATTGTTTTAAAGAAATTTTATAGTTCAAAGATGCGAGGTATTTGTGCAAGCGCGCTCGCGCGCACGCTCATGCACACGCACACGCTATGTCCTTTATTATAGAGTATAAAAAGGTTGGATGTAGTATAAATAAGAATTATGAGAATAATTAGTGTGTTAAATAGGTCGATAATAAAATTATGTATGCACGTGGTAGTGTCAAAGTTTGTCAACGTGACGAATAATGGTTCATGTTTAGTAATGGTGATAACTCAAGATGAACTCGGGTAGGTTAATAGCAGTATGGTTTGGCCAATGATGATCAAGATAACTCATTCTAAGTCAAAATTTTATTAAAGTAGAATGTGTTTGATTAATGTTAGTGTGTTTAGATTGACTAGTCTAAGTAACGGGAAATTGCTTGTAATATAGATAAGTGATTGTAGGTTGATATTATTTTTATTTGAAATTTTTTCCAAATTAAAAGAGTATTAATGAGTTAGACAAACAAATAATTAAAATATGTTGATTCTCAAAGGATGTCATCACATTTTTTATATTTTATATTTTCTTTAATTTTGTTTCATTACAAACTAAAGATATTGTCGAAAACTGTAATCTACAGACTACCATATGACCTCTCCAAGCCAGATAAAGTTCTTATCATTGAAAGAGTAATTGAAGCCTTGGGATTGCAAGCAATAAGAGATTCCATGGTTGGAACTATAGAAAAACGTGGAATCTCGGGAGGCCAAAGAAAACGAGTTAATGTAGGGTTAGAAATGGTTATGGAACCATCATTATTAATTTTAGATGAACCAACCTCGGGATTAGATAGTTCATCATCGCTTTTGCTACTTAGAGCACTTCGACGTGAAGCACTTGAAGGTGTAAATATATCTATGGTTATCCACCAACCAAGGTAATAATTAGTTAATGTTGTATTATTGACAAAAATAACTATCATCAACTTATTTGTCAATTATATTTTATATTGGCGCAGTTACGCATTATTCAAAATGTTCGATGATTTCATTCTACTTGCAAAGGGAGGTCTTACGGTGTATCATGGTTCAGCAAAAAAAGTTGAAGAGTATTTTTCAGGTCTTGGAATCAATGTGCCGGAGAGAGTAACTCCTCCCGACCATTATATTGATATTTTAGAAGGGATAATCAAATCAGGTTCCAATGTCACTCGTGAACAACTACCAGTTAGATGGATGCTTCATAATGGGTATCCCGTGCCCCCAGATATGTTATATCTTTGCGATGAAATTTCTACATCTCCTGACGGGTCTTCAAGACCTAGTAATGACAAGCGTCCAGAAAAATCGTTTATTGGAGATGTTTGGCAAGAATTGACGTGTGCCCTTGTATTAAAGCGGGATAATCTCATGCATAACTTTTTAAGAGAAAAAGATTTGTCCGATCGAATAACACCTGGAATATTGCTACAATATAGATACTTTCTTGGAAGGTATAAGTTATTACATAGTATATCGAATTTCATTTAAAAAAAACTAAAAACCGTGAATTTAATTAATTAGAAACTAATTTCGAAAGAGAAGTGCAAACAACACTTAAATTATTATAGGTCTATAGTACATCAGTGGTACATTGGGTATATCATCATTCACAACTTTTCAAAGGTCCATTAAAAGTTACTATTTACTCTATTAGTAATCACTGAAAAAGTAACGTTATTTCCCTACAGAGTTGGAAAACAAAGGTTGCGTGAAGCTAAAATACAAGCAGTTGATTATTTAATTTTACTACTTGCTGGAGCATGCTTAGGTACTCTTGCTAAAGTGAACGATGAAACTTTTGGTGCACTTGGATATAATTACACAGTGATTGCCGTATGTAAGTAAATAATGATTTTTTTTATCTTATTTACATAACGTATTAAGTAACATGTTTTAACAATGATTTACAAAAAATGTTTATATGTTTAATTACAAGGTTGATATTATCCTTAAATGATAAGCCTTAATATGGTTTTAGATCTCATTTCAATTATAATATTTGTCATACTTTTGATTAAAATATAAATAATAAGACTAGTTGCGTTTTGTAAATTGTTTTTGAGCTCAATCCAAGTTTCTTTTATCAAATAATAATAATAATAATAATAATAATAATAATAATAATAATAATAATAATATAACCACTGCGACTATTACCACTACTACCATCACAATTACCTCTAGTATGATGAAGAAACTTATTGTAACTGGTTAATCTAGAATATGTGTTGTAATTTCACAGTATATTCAAATCTAACATTCTATTTCTCATATCTTATCACTGCAGCTCTTTTATGCAAGATTGCAGCTTTAAGATCTTTTACACTAGATAGATTACAATATTGGAGAGAAAGTGCTTCTGGAATGAGTAGTTTGGCATATTTTCTTGCTAAAGACACTATTGATCATTTCAATACCATCATCAAGCCTCTTGTTTACCTCTCCATGTTTTATTTTTTCAACAACCCTAGGTCAAGTTTTGAAGCCAACTACGCGGTTCTAGTTTGTCTTGTTTATTGTGTGACTGGGATAGCTTATGCATTAGCTATATTTCTCGAGACAGGCCCAGCCCAACTAGTAAGTATATTAATCATAAATTTATATGTCCATATATATTTGTTTATAATATTGTATTAAATATTATTTTATGTTAAATTTTAAATAAAACTTAGTCATTATATAACAGATTCATGTGTTTTATTAATAATATTTTTATATTGCAGTGGTGTGTGCTTCTTCCGGTCGTTCTATCTCTTATTGCAAGTCAAGAAAAAGATAACAAAACTATGTATGAAATAGGCAAATATACCTACACAAAATGGGCTTTGGAGGCTTTTGTAATTTCAAATGCAAAAAGGTATGTTAATTTCTATTAAAAAGTAATATATATTATAAAGTCAATATCCAACATGAGTAACTAATTATATATGCCTACAAAAAAGAAAATGTTATTTTGATTTTTTTTAGAAAAAAAACATTTAATTTTTACGTAACTATAAATACATGTTGCATATATCGTAACAACGTTTGTATGACATTTGTTTTTTTATTTCAGTGCCAACTTATGTGTACAATAAAAAAAAGTGTTAATTTTTCGAATAAAATTTCATTATGTACTTCATTATTGACATATTTTGTTGTTTTATGTTTGACATAGTGTATTTTTTATTCCAATGCATAGGTATTTTGGGGTATGGCTAATAACTCGTTGTGGGTCTTTGATGCAAAGTGGATACAGCCTTGAGCATTGGAATCGTTGCATAATCTTTCTAATTCTTGCAGGAATACTTAGTCGCGCCATAGCTTTCTTCTTCATGGTTGTGTTCCAGAAAAAGTAAAAATCGTTAGTATTTTATTGTTGTGAAGACTTTGAAGCTACCTCAGGGATACATTTAATTTTTAGTCAAAGCTAACATAGTTTAGTAGATAAATTATGAGTCCTTCACAAGGTTATTGAAACATCTAGGTAGGTTATAGTCTGTGTTAATATTTGTTACTCTTATTGTCAAATTGCATTAAACTTATACAAGGTCTAATTTCTCGTGATTTGTTTTGACCGATTATGCGATTGTCTTACATGGCTAATGTAGATAAAAAATTATCATTTGTGATAGGGTGACTCATCGCAATCTTAAGACGGGTCAAGACCCTATCACAAAGAGCAAATGGGGAGGGGCAAGTAGGGAGCAAATAGCACCCCCACATATTTTTTGTGAAGGGGGGCTTGACCGACTAAAAGTTATGTGCTATTTTGCAAGGTCGAGCACAACACACTCGGCCGAGTACACACTCCAGTAGCCATCCCAGAAGTACAACTTCTCACACTCGGTCGATTTTCAAGGGCACTCGGTCGAGTACCCTGCTGCAATCGGCCGAGTACGGCACATTTCTCTACAACGTTCAGTTTTCGTAAAACGATCATATCTCCCTCATTTTTAAGTCGACTTGGGAGCATGACCTACCGTTAGAACCGTAACAGGACACAATATCACCTCCACTTGGAATTACCTCAATATCGTTTCTAAAACTCAAGTTATGATAGTTTAAAAATAGACCTTGGATAATCGGACTTCATACAATTCAAAAATTTTTTTGTTAGCAAAAAAATTACTACTCTTCAACATAATTTATATCACTTATAAGACCATACTCCACAACCATTTACATGTTCTCATCATCTCAATATGCCAATATAAACACAATGATACTCCATTCAAACATGTCATTCTCCTCATTTCTCAATATTCCGTCTCAATATTCACATACGCCAATCATGTTAACAATATCTTTCGGGAGTGGGATTTCAAGCTCGCAAGCGAGGTGGAGCAATTGGCTAACTCGTCAGGCTCATGACCTCGGAATTTGCGACTGAGCGAGCGAGCGCCCCGGGGTGATCATCACCACCTGCACCTCACAGCGATTGGACAGAAACGTTCAACTGTGGCACAATTAGTTCAAATTATTTCAGAAGCGAATGCACTGAAGACCAACCCAATCTCGACGAAAAACAGAAAAGCGTTATCGGTTTTGAAGCACCAAGCCCTTCATTTTTTTGTCTCTGTGGGCCGAGGAGAAGGGGGGCAAGACCTCATTCCTACATACAAGGGCTCGTTCATCGCGACGAGTCCTCACTTGCAGTGGAGGGGTTTCAGCCCCGCTTGCACCTTTCCTTTGCGTGCTTCCTTGTATGGGCAGCTGTTTGTTATCTGTTTTCATAGGATGTAGGGGCTGCGATACGAAGGGAGAGGGATTTTTGGTTGAAAGTGGGACTTTTGAATCATTTCACATAACATTATCATACACATTCCCGTCAAATATATGGACAAGCAACACATCACATTTAAGCATAGCCCCGTCACATCCCCGAAGTGACCGACTAGAATTTGCGAGGGCAATAGTGCGGTTTCTGTACATCTCCCAATCTTTGCGGTAGCTCCAAACAACTTCTACCCGGGTTCATTTTAGTTAGACACCCTACATTCATTGGTTCATTGATTTTAGGTTTAAAATTGTCTCTCTGATACCACTTTGTAACACACCTATCTAAAAAAGTACCTTACCAAGATCTACCTTAACAAATAGGAGTGCTATTATTTCGGTTGCCCGAGTTTGGACATATCAAATAGACAATAAACAAACGACATTTAATTAAGTACGTCAAGTTTAGTTTGATTACAAAAGAATAACCAAATTCTCAAAACAATACGAATGACCAAAAATATAAACAATGAAACTCAATAGACTATCTCGGCTTCTAGACTAAGCAAAAGCTAAACAACTCATCATCAAGGCGATCCAGCGGCGATCTCATCGAACCCCAAGCATGCTTATTGAATTACCTGTTAAACTCCTGCTCATCATTCCTCAACGGATCACATTAGTTTTAGAAAACAACATGGGGTCAGTACAATTATACATTAATCAATATCAACACAAGCAATAATACAATCATATCAATAGATCATCATCATCTCAAAACTCCGATAACCAAAATTGCTCTCATCGCAACGAGTAGCCAAGTTCTCATCGCAACATGATACCCCCACCCCAGCCGATGCCAGACCGCAGCACTGGATCAAAATCCCCGCACTTCGCAACGAGTATAACCCGACTCATTAATATGCACATCCCCCTTGTGACGGGAGTCACAAGAGGCAAAACCCGGGGGTGGAACTATCTCTCGAACATGGTCCGCAATCTCAATCACAATCATTATCCTCAACATCATAACCATTATCGTAATCAACATCATATTCATCATCATAATCAACATCACAACCATCATCATAATCACCATCATAATCATCATCAACAATCAACATCACATTCATCATCAATATACAAATATACTGCGTAGGAAAACCCTACCTCAAAAGCAACCCAAAAAGGTATGATCGAGCAAGACTAGAAATGCTCCTCTGCAAAATCTCCTCCTAACAATCATACCAGGAATCTAGAATAAATAAATAATCACAATTACCTAAATCCCAACCCTAACTCATATTAGGGTTCTAACAACTGTACCCAACAATACAAATTAACTAAGAATTAGAGACTAACGATGAGATCGACGCATGAATGATCACGAATTAGACGCAAGGATGATCTTCACGCTTGGAAATGAGATTAGGATTATTAAGAGTGATTAGAGAATTATAGAGTGTTTTAGGGTTAATAGAATTGATTAGAAACTGACGAAATGATTTTATATAATCTTAATCATCTTAATCCAAAATCGCTCTAATTACCCATCAGACCGATGCAATCGGCCGAGTACAAGGGAGTCTCGGCCGAGTACCCCACACTCGACCGAGTGCCACCTAGGTAGTAGCCTTCCTAAGTGACACTCACCACATACTCGACCGAGTACAAACTACTCGACCGAGTACCAGACTCAAAGAAAAAAAGAGTATTACACAATCTTCCATAATTGATCCCTCTACTTCCTGACCTTATTCTTCCACCTTATCACCTCTTATCATACCAACAAACCACTCTCCAATCGCCTCTCCCATAAATTCACTCACTTACTCACAAGATACCAACAACACCCACTCACCTAAAACACCAAATACCCCAATTTCGCCGCGAAAAAAACTTTGTGAACGAAAATATGGCGAACCAACTTATGGGATACTACAATAGGCCGGACCCTACTCGGTCTTGCTTAGCTATCAACTATGGAGCCATTGCTCCAAACACTTTTGATCTCCGTCACCATGTGATTTCTTTTATTCAACAAGATATTTTTAATGGGTCGAAGAATGAAGATGTTAATGAGCACTTAGTAGGTTTCAAGGAGAAAGTGGATACAATAAAGCGTAATGGAACCACCCAAGATCAAATTATACACATGCTATTAGGGGTGTTCAAAACCGGTTCGATTAACCGAACCGGTCTAAATAGACGGTTAAGCGATAAACCGGTTCGCTGAAAATGTAAACCTTAACCGAACCGTTTCGACCGAGTTTTTTCAGTTCGGTTACCTGATAAAACCGGTTCGGTTTTTCGGTTTTTCGGTTAACCGGAATGTGGTGTTTTGTTTGTTGCCCTCATCATTCTCTAACACAAATGAAGTGTTTGATAGGAGTAGTATCGAGTACACAGTAATGTCATTACAATTTTAACAATAATACTTCAATAATATAAAGATAGATTCTAAAACATATTCGACAATATCATACCCAAATAACTCTCTCACTAAAATCACTTAACCAAATAGAAAAATCAAGTATTCCAGGATGGCGGAATAAAAATAAAACATCAATCTTTGAAAAATAAAACAAAGAAATGACCAAAAAGACCAAAATTATATAAATCTTTTAAAGTACTAATTGATAACATCAAAAATTCAAGAGTATAAAACAAACACAACAATATGAAGTGAAATATGGCCGCCAGTCAAAGCTTCAAGGGCCTACTGCCGGTGGGTGAAGGTCGGAACTCAGAAAGGCGAGATATGGTGAGACGGCGACGAACTTTCTCGACGATTAATTAATGAGGGCTATTAGTTGAGAATAAAAGATAATGAGAGATGAGAGATGAGCTGGTAAATGGTGGATGAGGGTGACAATTTGAGAGATGAAATGTGAGTTAGGGTTTTGAGAGTTAAGTTGTGAGGCGGTCGTTTGTCATTTGTGTATTTGTGGTTAGGAAAATTAGGCTTTTTATGTTAGAGTACCAGGAAACTTTCTAGTAAGTTTCTCTTATCGGTTCGGTTCGGTTAACCGAGGTTCAAAAAACGTGAACCGAAATCGAAACCGGTAAAGAACCGGTTTTTGCAGGTTCGGTTCACCGAATTGACATACTCTTTCGGTTCGGTTCGCGGAACCTAAAAAATCGTACGGTTTCGGTTTTTTCGGTTCGATTTTTACTGTTCAGTTAATTATGAACACCCCTACGATGCTATTCCCCTTCTCTTTGAGAGACAATGTAAAGAAGTGGTTGAACTTTCAAGAACCGGGTACTTTCACCACTTGGGTTAGCCTTTCAAAGGCTTTTATCAACAAATTTTACCCTCCATCCAAGACCTTAAGGATAAGGCATGCGATTCAAACTTTCAAGCAGAAGGATCTTGAGACCTTAAGTGAGGCTTGGGAACGCTTTAGGGATCTCCTCACATCTTGCCCACACCATGGCATCCTCAAGTGGATGACCACTCATACCTTTTTCCAAACACTTGAGCAAAGGTTTAGAGACATGATATTAGCGGCTTCCGCTAGTAACTTTTAAAAGATGAACAATGCTGAGATCACGGAAATGATTCAAAACATTCCTGAAATGGAGAGTAGTTATGGCTCAAGGGAAAGTGAAAGCAAGATGAAGGGCCTACTAGGCTAGAGTTGGAGACAAAGCTCAAGTTGGATGAGTTATCGGAGAAATTTGACAACTAGGGTCTAGAAAGAAGCAAAGGGTAAGTCTATCAAGTCCAAGAGGAGAGACCTAGTCATGCTAGAGTCTACTTGTCCAACAACCAAGGTCTCCACCAAGGAGTTATGCTCAACAACCAATATGTGACACTTTTAGTGGTGTTAGCCACACATATGACATATGCCCATCCTTTCCTCGAGATGACCAATTCCAACAAGAGTGTCATGCCTTACAAGAACAACAACCTAGGAACTTCTATCAATGTCATGAGACCTTCTACCAGGCTTTTTCAAACCAAGATCCGAGGCTTTCATTTAAGGTCCTCTCAAGCCTGACCACTTAAGATCATACAACCAAGCTTTAGAATATCAACCACCTCCCAAGCTCAAATTACGAATCAGACCGAAGCACTCAGCCGAGTACAAGGGACACTCGGTTGAGTACCATGCACTCAGCCAAGTACTCCACACACTCGACCGAGTGCCACCTAGGCGGAAGCCTGCCCAAAAGACACTCACCACCTACTCGGTCAATTACGCCCTACTCGGCCGAGTACCAAGCTAAAAGAATACGGAGTATTACAGTCTTCCCTCCTTAAAATGAACCTCGTCAAACGCTAGCACCATCACATACCAAGGTACCCTCCAAAACGGCCACAACCCGATACAATATCATAAATCCAAAGTTCCAACAATAACTTACATCGTCTCTTACTAAAATAAGATTCTATCACAAGACATCCAAACTAACACCGTCAAACGCTATTACTAAAATTCTAAACATCTCAACGATATCATTAAACAACCCACACCATTATCCCAACTCCATTAACCACACTTACCAACACTCCTTCTTTAACAACATTAAAACACCCAGAACATCATATAGCACACACAGCTGACATATCTTTTCACCTCATAACATTCCATAACATTAACACACGTACACCTCCAAAACTAGCTCATCACCATACCCTACATTAATAAATCCAAATTTGTCGTCATTCCTTATGCTATCAACATGCGATGTTACCATTCTACCTCCCTTAAACTGAACTTCGTCCTCAAAGTTCACTCATACTCAAACCATTAACATTTTTACTATCATCCATGCTTACCACCATACCAAATAGTTATATTCCTTCACATAACCAAAACAAATTATCGCCAAATAACTAATACCACAACTTAACATTCATGCCTATAATAATACCTCAATAGCATAACTAATCGATAATTCACTTAACTTACCAACCAATCACCATTCCTTCTAAATATTCCACAAAATAAAGCTAATCGCTATGTGACAACCTACTTTTCTCAAAATGGTGGTACACCCTCTGACCCAATTCATCATTAAACTCTTATCTATTTCCTTTATTGTCAACATCCCGTCTTACTGAAACCGCTAAATACCCTGATACCAGAACGCCAAATACACTCCAATCCTAAATATAATTCATTCCCCATATCTCTTAGAATCCACTCAAATTCCTTAACACAAAACATTAGATCAATCATTTATCACGATCACACCATAACATCCTTATAAATTCTCCCCCTATCGCAAGCACACGACACTCGACTTAACATCCTTGTCCACCCAAGGTCCTCAAATTTCATCCTCATCGTAATTCATCAACTCAAAATATGGTACACTCTAACACGATATCCCTATAAATCCTCGAAACGTTAATAAACCACTTGCAACCTCAAGCACACCACAACCCAAATCTCGCGACTTCCTCATACCCACAAAGTCAAAACATCAAAAATCACATGCGGAAATACCCCAACGACCAAGTCTCTCTACCAAAATCTAAAAGAACAAGTAACCCAACGATTATGACTAATAATCTCCACCCATTATACTCTACTCTTAGACCCATTAGGCACAGCCTAACGGAACGATAACATTGATTATACGACATCTATCCATATGCCCACACATAAATAGCCCAAGCTCTCATACTTCGATACTCTAACTAACTTATGGAGACTTGCATAACCACCGTATTAGACCACCATACGAATACGATATCACACAAAATAGAAGGCTAAACCAACCTTGCAAAAGACGTCCCTATTCAACACACACATGCTGCCAATATCCCTCCAACATTCACGTCCAAGCGCCACGGGAAAACATCCATAACTCGGTCTACTGACCCATCATACGAATAACAAGTTAATAACAACATATAAGTAATCCTAACAAGAAAGTATTCAAATGTATCTCAAATGTCACTCTTAGATCCATGCAACTATAACCATCATTCTCCTTTTGTTGACAAAGCCATATTCTTGCCACCCAATACCGCAAAGGTATAATCCGGCAACAAAACTAATTAGGAATAAGCACCTCAACACCTCTCATTCCCTTACTTAACATATAGGCTAATCCCAAATCCATTACACTTGGATTACCTCCACACTCAACTATACCACTCATCAAATGATATTATAACCTTCGTGCCCTTCCTCAACTCAATCATGACTAGTCCTCCTCCATAACCGCCTCTCTCCTCGCAAAATGGCCCACACGGTATTAAAACTAATATCCCGAGATAGCTACCAAATATAATCACAATAAACTTTCCCATTTTCTTTTGAAACTTAATATCTCTCTTTGCTTCTTTAGTTCAACATTCTCATGAACGATTTCAATATAGACCAACAATACTATCTAAATATCCATTCATAATTCCGCATTTGAATCTCTTGTCTCCAAATTACGGCAAACCAAAATTTCAAACCACCAAATACTATAATAGCGATATTCTATCAATGTACCACCAAATACCCAAATTTTGAAAATACTATTTTTTTTCCCTTAACTATTTTTATCAAACTATGTCCTTTGCATCTCTAACACTTACCCCAAGATATGTTCCTCCGAATATTCTTCTTCTAACTTGTCTTATTCCAACTCAAATATTCCCACTGCAAATCATTTCGCGAACTCATAAATATCATCCCATTTATGCTCTTAAATTTCTTCAACTACTCCTTGCCTTACCAATTCGCTAGATATACCTCTTCCAGTTCACACTAATCATAATTACTCATTATCCCAAATATTCGCTCTTACTATCTAGTACATCAATAATGTGAATACCTTCATACTACCTCCAGATTTAAAACTCAACAACACGTAGCTATACACAATAAAAAATTCTCTTAACACTACACTATGTTCCTTCATTTGCTATTAATAAGCCCAAATAATCAACGATACTCCTCATCTATTGCTATTATCCTTCTTAGCATACCTCAAACCATGTTTACCTCATATCACACTTTCCAAAGTATTTCATCGCCACAATCGTTTCTTAGTACCCCAGATTTCTATCAAAATAATCACACCCAAATCTTACTTACACATAATGCAAAGTAACATCTCTAGGCACGCTCATCATTAAATTCCTCTATAACGGTCTTTCCGCATATATCCCTAGTCAACCTAAACATCCCCATTTGTAACCATTCATACTTCTCTTCTCAATCCTCCATTCATACACTTATCATTCTTACAACATTATTATTTGACCATACATAGATATACGCCTCTATATCTATTGTTCAACTCCCGACATTATTATTCATTGAATATCACCAAAACTTGTCATCTCTGTCTCACAACGCTCATCAATATATCCATCTTACTCATGTCTAACCACACGTCTTTCTTACGAAAAACATACAGTCATAAGGAACATTACCCATTTTATAAAATCCGCCCAACTCATTCCCTAAGAACAATATATACGTGATGATATACTATAACTCAACTAGATGCCTCCACCTTCACGTATTTTAAAATAAGACACATTTAAGTACATAACTTAATGCAAACAATACATTGACAAAACAAATTCACAACCCCCCCCCCCCCCCCCATGGCGAAGCCACTCAGTCGAGTACACCACACTCGGTCGAGTACACTCTCTACTCGGTCGAGTACACACTCTACTCGGCCAATTACACACTCCAGAAGCAATCCCAAAAGTAAAGCTTCCCACACTCGGTCGAGTGCCAAGGGCACTCGGTCGAGTACACAGTACTCAGTTGAGTTCCCTACTGCACTCGGCCGAGTACGACGCATTTGTCAGCAACGTTCAGTTTTCGTAAACGATTATATTCCTCATTTCTAAGTCGATTTTGGCGCATGACCTACCGTTAGAGCCGTAACAGGACAAACTATCATCTTCACTTGTAATTACCTCAATATCCGTTATAGAACTCAAATTATGAAATTTTGAATACATACCTCCCATAATTGGACTTCATACGATTCACATTCTTTTGTTACCTCACATATTACTACTCTTCAACATACTTTATATCACACATAAGACCATAATCCACAACATTTACATGTTCTCATCATCTCAATATACCAATAATCAACACCATCATACTCCATTCAAACATGTCATTCTCCTCATTTCTCAATATTCCGTCTCAATATTCACATACGCCAATCATGTCAATCATTTTACATAACATTATCATACACATTCCCATCAAAGACATAGAAAAACAACACATAACATTTAAGCATAGCCCTGTCACATCCCCGAAGTGACCGACTAGAAGTTGCAATGGCAATTGTGCGATTTCGGGACATCTCCCAAGTCTTTGCGGTAGCTCCAAACAACTTCTACCCGGGTTCTTTTTAGTTAGACACCCTACAATCATTGGTTCATTGGTTTTAGGTTCAAAATTGTCTCTCTGATACCACTTTGTAACATCCCAATCTACCAAAGTGCCTTACCAAGGTCTACCTTAGCAAGTGGGAGTGCTACTATCTCGGCTGCCCGAGGTAGCACATATCAAATAGAAAATAAAGAAACGACTTTTAATTAAATACGTCAAGTTTAAAGTGATTACAACTGAATAATCGAAATATCAAAGTAATATAATTAACTAAAATCCAAACAATGAAATCCAAAAAGACTGTCTCCACAACTAGACTTTGCGAAGCTAATCAACTCATCATCCACCGGCGATCCTGAAAAACCCCAAGCATGCTCAACAAATTAATTGCTAAACTCCTGCTCACCATTTCCCCAATGGATCAAACTAGTTTTAGAAAACAACACGGGATCTCTACAATTATAGATTAATCATTGCCAATTACAAAAGAGCAACACAATCATATCAATAAATCATCATCATAAACTCCAAACTCTGGTAACCAAGATGGCACTTATCGCAACGAGTAGCCGGGTCCCTATCGCAACAAGATAACCACCCCTAACGATGGAAGATCGCAACACTGGACATCAAAATTCCCGCACATCGCAACAAGCGTAACCCGACTCCTTAATATGCCCATCCCCCTAATGACGAGAGTCACAAGAGGCGAGACTTGGCGGTGAAACCATCATCGAACATGGTCCACAATATCAATCGCAATATCATCATCATACCAACATCATAATCATCATCATACCAATATCACAATCATTATCATACCGATATCACAATCATCATCATACCAATATCACAATCATTATAGTCCTCATCATCGTAATTATCAACATCATGATCATCATCAACATTCAATATATAACTATACTAAGTAGGGAAACCCTACCTCAAAAGCAAATCCAAAGTGACAAGCTCACGCAAGGCTAGAATTGCTCCTCTACGAAATCCCCTCCTAACAATCATACAAATAAATATACTATCAACTACTAATCACAATTATCAAAATCCCAACTCTAACTCAGATTAGGATTCTAACAAATTTACCCAACAAAGCTAATTAAACTAGGGATTCGATACTTATGATAAAGATCGGCGCAATGAATGATCACGAACTAGTAACGAGGATCACAAGCTTGGAAATGAGATTGGGATGATTAAGAGTGTTTAGATAAGTGTTTAGGGTTGGTAAAATAATTAGGGAAAACTGACGAAATGATTTTAATACTCTTAATCGTCTTAATTCAATATTGTTCAAATTACGAAGCAGACCGAAGCACCCGACCGAGTATAAGGGACACTCGGCCGAGTACCCCTACACTCGGCCGAGTACTCCGCACACTCGACCAAGTGCTACCTACCCACCACCTACTCGGTCGAGTACACCCTACTCGACCGAGTATCAAGCTAAAGGAATACGGAATATTACATCGTTAGTCGTGGGTAGTTTGGTTTTGCTCGTGAATGGTGGTTGGTGTGGTGTCGTGGTGGTTAGATGCGGATGTTGTTGCTTTGCTCAAGCGGATTCATAAATTCTCTATATCTCAGGATGTCAGGGCTTGAGCCGCGGCTTACATTTTTTCTAGACTTAGCTTCGCTATTGCTAAGGGAGTGGGAGCCTAGATAGTATCTCGGTTGCCCACTAGTTTCTTGTAAACTTGTAGTTGATCTTAATATAAATTGTGGTTATAATAATAAAAAAAATTAGTAATAATAATAATAATTGCAGTTTTTTTCAAATAATAATAATAATAATAAAACATTTTTTTTCATTATTTCTATTTTTATGAATACAAAAACAAAATACCTTATTAACAAGTAGTCGGTCATGTGACACCCTCAAATTTGCGGAAAGAAAAAAATTATTTAAATACATAAAAGATACGAATATACATAACGAAGGTGTCATAAAATAAAAAGAGTCATTACAAACCGAAATAATATTCTACAAAAGAAATCTACAAGACGGGAGACATATCTCCCGTATAAATACGGAAATAAAAGTGTACAATAATATACAAACTATGAACCGAATATAGGTCCAAGGTAAATACTTCGCTCGCTAGCTCGTCCATGTACCCCAAATATGCAACACCACCTGTTCGACCGCATTAAATATAAACACGGAAGCCACAGTCAGTGGGGAGTAACTCCGAGTTCCCCCAGCCACGAAATGTCGAGTTTAATGAAACATGAAAAACATAAAAGCAATGTATATAGAAAATACAAAACCTTACATATATGATATGGTTTTCATGTTATGAAACAGTTAACTAACATATAACCTATCATATGAAAGCTATCATGTGATTCTGATAATAAAATATAA
>JAIUZE010008729.1:0-58889 GCA_022085475.1 Heliosperma pusillum | reverse complement strand
GGAGATATGTCTCCCGTCTTGTATATTTCTTTTGTAGAATATTATTTCCGTATTGTAATGACCCTTTTTATTTCAGACACCTTCATTGTGTATTTAAATTATTTTTTTTCTTTCCGCAAATTTGAGGGTGTCACATATAAGCTTAGTGTACATCCATCGAATTCTTAGATGCTAAACAAGGGTGATAAGAAATGGAATGGACTGGAAGGTTCTAATGGTGTTAGAAGACACTGGAGATCTGTGTATCTCTCTCACTCACCTAAATGAATGAAAGGATCGTCCCAAAGGGCATGGAGACATGGTAACAACGAATTGATTCATCTGAAATATGTGAAAAAATGACTATTTGAGGATTTTGTTTTGTTTATAATTTTTGATTGGAGAGATTTTTTTGATTTTTGACATTTTGAATTTGTGTTGGCTGACTGGATTTTTTTGTCTTGTCTCGTGAATTTTTGAAAATGTTTGAGACTTTTGAGAAGTTGTTGGACTGTTTTTGATTTGAAGTCGTTGGACCGTTTTTATTCTGAAGTCGTTGGACCGTTTTTTATTTGAAGTCGTTGGACCGTTTTTTATTTGAAGTCGTTGTTGGATTGTTTTTTGATTTGATGTCGTTGGACTGTTTTTGATTTGAAGTCATTGTTGGACTGTGTTTTTATTTGAAGTCGTTGGACTGTTTTTGATTTGAAGTCGTTGTTGGACTGTTATTTGATTTGAAGTCGTTGGACTGTTTTTGATTTAAAGTCGTTGGCACGATTGCACTAAACATTTGGTTTGACCCTCGGGTGAGCTAATTTTCTAGCACCCATGGCAAGGGTATTGAATTGTTTGGCATAGTATGCAATTTGTCTTTATCTGGTAGTCATATGAAATATTGGAATTGACAAATCGGGTAAAAAAATGGAGTCTCCAAACCAAGAGGTCACCTAGAGACACGACGATCAAGGAATTTTCACACCACAAGATATGGAAAAGGTGGCAAATCCACGCCCTTGTTAAGGCTTATTCTAAGAGGTCGAGTGCTCTGCACTAAAGAGATACGACTTAAAGTATTTTGAGTCGATTCTACTAGTTAAGGGTAAAAAGTAGAACAAATGACTGATAAAAAGTACATGTGATCTTTTTTCTTTTCTGTTTTTGGCAAATCAAAGAGGACTAGGATGGTCCTATTTATTAACAAATGCTAATATAGTGAAGACAAATAGCCCCTTTCAGATGTCGTCCTCAATTCTGGTTCCTAGCACAATTAAGTATTTGAAAGACTTTATGTTTTGGTATCTCAGGTGGATTGCATAAATGGGTCTCAAATTGTTCACGAACTTTTCCACAAGAGTAGCTTCATTTGGACGTTCAAAAAGTTGTGTACTAGTCTTCCTCCACTTACTTAGAAAGTCGGTGCAATCTTCTTTCTCATTTTGGGTAAGAACCTCTAGAGTACGCATATTGACTTGAACTTCAACATTGTCCGTGTATTGCTTGGCGAACTCGATTGTGGCATCATCACAGGTTGCAATTCTCTTATGTTCTAGATAATAGAACTCTTGCTTAGGAATGGTGTCGAGAGATGAAGGAAAGATCCTTAGGAACATCTCGGATTTGATGCATTTGATGGACATACAATCTTTGAAAGCACGAATATGATTCAAAGGGTTCTCATGTCCCTTGAAGTTTGGGATGTCAGTCATGTTGAAGTTGGTTGGCAATTGGGTATTTACCGCTTCATATTTGCGATTATTCTCCTTGTAGATATCATCTCTCTTGAGGTATATTAGTTGCTCCTCCGGGTATTGGAGTCGCTTTTCAGCTTCAGTAAGAACTGGTGGGGGATTGACTTCTAATTGTCCCACAATGGGTGGAATGTTATCATGTATACTAGGATCAGGAATGTCTGCAGGAGGAAGCTTGGCTTCTATGGCAACAATTCGGCCTTCAATGGCATTAAAGGGAGCATAAGCTTGTTCCTGACTTGTTTGGAGACGGATGAGCGCAGTTAGGACTAGATCATTACGATTTTGCTCGGGTTGATGAACACTTGCTTGACTAGTTCCCGGCATATTGGAAACTGAGGTAAGAGACCGAAGACATATCGAAACACGATCGACCATTCTTGCACGCCTACAAAAAAAGACTCGACTTGTAAAGTGGGAGTGTGCCACTGTGTTTAAGTGAGTTTTGAAAATGACGAGTTTTGAAATGTTTGTCCTAGAAAACCGTAGTGTGGTTGTAGGAGTGATGACTCGAAGTGGAGAATGACTCGACTTGTGAAATGGGAGGGTGACGCTGTGCTAAGTGAGTTTTGAAAATGACAAGATTTGAAATGTTTGTCCTAGTCAACCGTAGTATGGTTGTAGGAGTGATGACTCGAAGTGGAGAAAAGACAATTTTGACTGTACATTTGGGCAGAGTTTCAACTCATTTTGCGCTACTTTAGGCCACCTTTAAAAATGCTTTACAGTTTTGAAAAGGATTTTGTTTGTAAAAGTTCGTCATGGATTTATTTACAAAATGGTGATCACGTATGGGTTATACACATTTATACGGGCATTATAACGGTATGTTGAGTACATTTAAAATGGTTTGGGTTTTAAAGGGTGGGTTGCCATACCAAGAAATCAAACCCAGGGTCTGTGGAGAGGTCCGCGCCAAATATGAGTAAGGTCAGTTTCTAGTCCATTTCCTCGAGTAGTGAAAGCTCTTGATACTAACATGAGTATGTATCGCGGTTTGGTTGATGTCAATCGCTATACATCCTTAGGCCTAGATAAGAATTTGGACCGTCCAGACAGGACGATTGGTCGAAATGGGTTGGGTTGATCCTAGGAAGGCCGAATAAAACGACCTAAGAAGGTCGAGTAATGAAAATCGATAACTGTCTTGTACAAACTATTCCCTAACCTTGTTCAAGTTTCACCCTGGGTAATAAACAGCGGTACACGGCGGGACTACGAACCAGAACAAGCGTAGTGATACGCAATTTGTGGAGTCGCCACCAATTTTTATGGGAAATAGGAACTGTTCGAATAATTTATGCCATGTCAAGACACAAAGTAATGACATGAACACTAAGAACTCGTTACCCTTAGCATTCTATGTCTAGAATGACTCTCGTGGATGCCAATGAACACGGATGTTTACAGAGATCTAGAGTAAGGGGTGAGGGTACGTATTAGGAAGCTCTTTAATCGAACACCTAATCTCTCCCGCCTCGATATCGGCCTCTACTAATGATTAGGGAAATCGTTCGTATTTGATATGTTATCGAATGTATGCATGCAATGCAACATCCAACGATTTAATCTTAATATGTGAATTAGACTATGTCGGTGAACATGTAATTCAACATTCAATTATGTCAAAAGTGGAATTTAGGATTGACTACATATGAGGAAGAAACAATCATACAATCACAATAATTAAATATGAATACAAGAAAATTACAACGAACAAGATCTATGTCGGAAATATATCTAAAACAAAGGTTTGAAAGAAAAGAAAAGAAAATAGTTTGACGGATTAGCAGTGATATTAGCGTTAATAGTTGATTAAATATATAGCTAAAGCTATGTCGAAACGATAATGGAAGTTCAGAGACAGAAACCAGCCCAGAACAGGCGCAACAGCAGGTGCGTCCTCTGGAAGAGACGCAACACTTGTTGCGTCTGTTCTCGAGTTGGGTTATGGTTGTGAGGCCAGAATCGCAATCAGTTAATGTTCGCTGGTATTTGCGATTAATTGTTGATCTAAAACTCGAGTGAAAGTGGTTAAAATAATTAAATTACAAGACTAAACTCACTAGTATTGATTATTCGGGATCTAAGTTAAGGATAAAAACATCTAAATATGAAAAACTATGTTTAAAAGACGACTTACACAAAGAAAAGACTAATAAAAGAAGTTTTGAAAAGGTTTTAATATACTTCTGACATGAATCTTACATAAATTGATTGTATAAAATACAAATAAGAATATGGGATTTACACCCTCAGACTTACATGTTTCACGAATACGAGATTACCTAAGCTCACGTTTTAGCGATAGCTCGACTCGAGTATGTAAAGAAAGTTCCCTCGTAAGAGGATTGATTTAATCGATTGATTGATTAAGTAATTGGTCAAATTGGTTGGTCATGCAATAACGTGACGGGTACCCAAAAGGATTTGAGTTTACGTGGTCGATTGATCAAGCACGTAGATGTCGATAACTTAGAGCAAGGTCTAGAATGCAAAGAGAGAAGAGAAGGGGCGGAACACTCGCGTGCCTTAAAAGTTAGAACATAGTTCTCCTTTTATAGTAGAAAATATGATAGAGTTGAAGAACAACTTAAACTTTGGAAAGAACAGACTGGGGAAGAGGCGCAGCAGGACTGCGATCCCTCGGTGCTGCGCATTTCCCCAAAGGTTTCCTTTTGCGGAAGGAAGATTCCCACGTTTCTATCACGGAATTATGGTTGATCTACACTTCCATTCTAAAAGGATACGAGATAATTTTATTAAAAATGACAGAATTTGATATATTAATAAAATAATCAGAATATTCCGCGCGTTCCGACTCAGAGTTTTAAAGCGGTTTCTAGAAAATGAAGCGGTTTTCGACCTGGACTCCAAATAAACTCTAATGACTGTTAAAACGACCGTATAAGCGCGTAGATGACGACCAAGGGGTAGACACAAGTATTTGAGCTATCACTTGACGATAAACTTACGAATTGTCATAAATCATTCCCCGTACCAAACATGCGGCCCAATCATCACTGGGTGGTTGACGGAAGGTGTAGAACCGAGTTATGTACACCTAGTTTTACCAACTTCCCACGTACTTCCTCTCCTTAAGGTGGTAAAAGTTATATTCAAGATAGATTGCAATCATTTAAAAACCACCTTAGAATGTGATTTCCCATATCACATATAAATGAAATTTAATTAGTGGATATAATTGTAAGATTTATAAGATATTTGGGGAGTAATGTATGATGTAATTGACTATTAATGTGCTAAATCAAAATGCCCAATTTAAGAAGATCAACTTGTTCACATAATAATGATAATCAAATTGTGAATTGCAATAGAACAAATTACTCATACTTGAGTATGTGGTATTCAAGCCACTACAATATCATTTTGTACAATTGAATTTATAAGGTTTTTGTCCAACCTCGAGTAATGTGTAATTTTATTGTTTAGATCTTCAAATATCAATCATACCCAATTTTAGTATAGGTATTGCGTGTAATAAAATGTATATGAAATACTTGAAAAAGTCTAAGTCTGAGCACATTACTGCTTGTGTATGTAAAATTAAAGCTTTATAATGAAATCCGTATAGAAAGAATTCGTACGACCTCAATTTTACATCAAAATCATTTTGCTCATACTTTCAAGCACTTATGTGGGCTATGTTTAATATATGTGCAATTTTCCACTCACATGCTAAATTTATATGATATGTGCTCAAAAGTATTTGTTTCTATAGGGCCAAACAAATGATGCCGTAAATGACACCTCTAGTGTCTTATGTAAATGTGGCAGAATGATCATATATTCAAAATTGCTTTGAGAATAGGATAATATTATTCCTTTTGAGTAATCATTGCGATCTTAATGTGTTAACCATTACTCAATATGACGAATAATTAAAGACTTAAGAAATTGGAGAATTTGACTTTTCATTGGGGTAATGAAAAGATAAATAAATAGTATGAGTAAGATTACTCGATAAATAAACTAGTTTCTCAGTCAAATATAAAAGAGTAGCTCACATAAAAGTGATAAGGGACCATCTCACACTGAATTGATAGGAGACTGTCTCACATTATTGATAGAAGATGTCTTAAATTATAATGACAGGAGGCTATCATGTATTAAATAGATAGAATTGAAGATCGTCTAATGTTAAATAGATATGAGATTGTCTCAAATTTATTAGATAGAAGCTTGTCTCAATTAAATAGATTTGAGATCGTCTCAAATTATGTAAATAGGAGGTCGTCTCACATTGAATAGATAGGAGATCGTCTCACCTAATTAGATGAGAGACAGTCTCACATAAAATTGAAAGGAGATTGTGTTTTATTATAACGACATGATCGAGAATGCCTCTTATTAAATTGATAGGAGACCGCAACAAAACAATTTATTAGTTCAGTCCACAGAGTACGCAGATGTTTAACCGTTAGATAACTTGCCACTTTAAAAATTAATCAAGATGACAACGGAGAAAACTTAAGGCCTTTGAACGATACCCAAGGGATTATTTATTACTCTCAATAATAGTTTCCTCGATAGATGGAATACTAACACATGTAAATCGCATCTCATTATAATTGTCGAGGAAAGTTATCAACAATTGAGTGGTGAAATAACAATATGAGGAGATTTGCTTAATTCACCACATAGTATATAAATTTCATTGCGTCAAACATGGTTCCTAATCATGTGGAAAACCGTATTAAAAGTAACATTACGTGATTCATTAATGTACTATAATTGTATAAGCACAAAAACAAGAAAGTATAGTACTCCGTATTAAATTACTCGTACTTGATAGCTGTACTCCATAATAAGTTAATATAACTGATTAACAACATTATAACAAATTTATGAAGAATATGTAATTCCTGCCTCACACTACCACTTTATCACAATATCATGACAAACAATACATACAGTTTATGATAAGAATAAATTAACATATCATCAATACTTACCCTCCATCATGATCAAAGGGGAAACAATCGCATGAAGGATCAGAGCACATAAGTTTGACAAAAAAAGCAAGATTTGTAAGAAGTGAATATAAGAAAATCGATTAAATCTAAGACAATAAATAATATTCCTAATAGTCAATATATGTGATAAGGTATAGAAATGGTAGCCTTATTGGAATTTTTAATCCAACTTGTAGATACCTTAGTTTTACACCTTCCGCCAACCACCCAATGATGATTGAGCCGCATGTTTGATACACGAAATAATTTATGACAGCGCGTAAGTTTATCGTCAAGTGATAGCTCAAACACTTGTGTCTACCCCTTGGTCGTCATCTACGCACCGATACGGTCGTTTTGACAGTCATTAGAGTTCGTTTGAGTCCGGGTCGAAAACCGTTTCATTTTATAGAAACCGTTTTAAACTCCGAGTCGGAACGCGGGGGAATATTCTGGATATTTTATTAATATTTCAAATTTTATCTTTTTTGATAAAATATATCTCGTATCTTTTAAAAGGGAAGTATAGATCTATCACAATTCTTCTTCCGCAGAAGCAAACCTCTGGGGAAATGACGCAGCAGGTGCTGCGCCTCTTCGATGGATCGCAGTTCCTGCTGCGCCTCTTCCCCAGCCGTTTTCTCTGTTTTCAGAATATTTTCGAGATAAGTTTAAGTTGTTCTTGAACTCTTCGTATTTTCTGCTATAAAAGGAGAGCTCCGTTCTCACTTTTAAGGCACACGAGTGTTCCGCCCTTCTCTTCTCTCTTTGCATTCTAGACCTTGCTTTAAGTTTTCGACATCTACGTGCTTGATCAATCGACCACGTAAGCACAGATTCTTCTGGGTACTCGTCACGTTTGCATTGACCGACCAATTTGACCATTACACAATCAATCGACCAATTAATCAATCAATTTTAGTTAATATCTGCATACATTCAAGTCGAGCTATCGTTATAACGTTAACTTAGTTAATATCTCGTTTCGTCAACATGTAAGTCTGAGGGTGTAAATCCTTCTTTTGTTGTATTTATATTATTCGTTTATTTAATGTAAGATCCACGTCAGAAATAAATTCAAAACCAATTTCAAAGTAAAACCTTTTTTTAACAAAATTTTTTTAGTAGTCATCAGACGTCAAGAAGAAACGCAGAAGCATCTGCGCCTGTTCGAAGAGTCGCAGCACCTACTGCGCCTCTTCCAGAGGCTGCCTGCTCCTGCTCTTCTTCTTCTTCCTCTGGTTTTTGCGTCTTTATTTTCCATTTCTTATTTTCTCTTTCCTTCGTACATAAATGATATTTATTCGTTTATAAATCGTTTTGTTCTTGACTTAGATCCCTAATAATTCAATATTAGCGGGTTTTTGTCTTTGAATCAAATTTGGGTTTTAGAGATTTGATTCGTTCATATCAAATCTCTGGATTGATTGTTGGTATAGATTGTAGTGTAATTAATATGTTAAACCACTTCTACTCGAGTCATAGATTAATAATTAATCGTAAATACACCAAATAATGTTAATTGCTCGCGATTCTTACTTCACAGTCATAATTCAACTCAAGAACAGACGCAACAAGTCATGCGCCTCTTCTAGAGGACGCAGCTGTTGCTGCGCCTACTCTGGGTTGACTTCTGTCCATGAACTTCTGTTTTCGCCTTGACGTAGATTTAATTACGTAATTAATTAACTATTAGTCGTATTATCGCTCCTAATCTGTCTTTTAGTTTTTCAATCTTTCCCTTTTCTTCAAATCTCCATTTTGAGTATATTTCTGACGTGGATCCCGTAATCCGTTATGATATTATTTAATTGTTGTAATTGTATGATTTCTTTTCCTTTCGTATGTAATTAATTCTAAATCCCAATTAGACATAATTGAGTGTTAATTACATGTTCACCGACATAGTCTAGTTCACATGCTCGGATTAAAACGTTAGATGTTGCATTGCATGCATATAATCGATAACATATCAAATACGAACGATTTCCCTAATCATTAGTAGAGGCCACTATCGAGGCGGGCGGGATTAGGTGTTCGATTAAAGAACTTCCTAATATGTACCCTCACCCCTTACTCCAGATCTCTATGAACATCCGTGTTCATTGGCATCCACGAGAGTCATCTAGACATAGAATGCTAAGGGTAACGAGTTCTTATTGTTCATGTTATCACTTTGTGTCTTGACATGTCATAAAGTATTCGAACGGTTCCAATTTTCCATAAAAATTGGTGGCGACTCCACAAATGCGTATTTCGACGCTTGTCCATCCAAGTGCGCCCCTTCGTGGTTCCCCGTGTACCAAGGGAGTAATTTTGAATTTACTCTTTTATTAATCTCAAAGCTTCGTTTTTGTAGAAGTATTACAAGACGATATATGGTGATACTAGGATTCTAATTATAAAATTATATGTACTAGGAGAAAACGAGAAGTCTGCTTGTTAACAGAAATCCTCGCCACAACATGGGCGTTCTTCTTAGCAAGAATTATTGCCAACCTTCTTGCGCAAGAACTTGTACTAACATCAAACAATAGAACTATAAAGAAACTATACAAATAAACAAAATATACTAGGATATTACGAGGGTATAAGAATATCCTTAATAGTCTTACGGAAAAAATTAGGGAAGAACAAGAAGCTAAATAAAGGTTTGTTCTTTATTATGTCCCAATCTTGAAATATACACAACAGGGGCGGAGCCGCGATTATAAGTTTGGGGTAGGATATATTATAAGTGCATATTCAAAACAGCGAAGATTGCAAAACGTGTCATGCATACCGTATAAAATTCAAATTACAAATTCAGAATCTAATTAATACTTATTTTAATTTTAAGTTTCCATTTAATAATCCAACTTTCTTCTTTTTATTGTTCGACAATGAAATAATGATATTGCTTTTATAGGTTTATGATATAGAAAATGTTTTAAGCATTGCAAAGTTATACTGCCAAGTGGTCAATTTTTTTAGGTCGTCAGAAATCATCCTATATTCACTTCTTTTTGTTACAAATTTCTCACGAAATTATTATCTTTTGGGTTTTGCTGGATTATGTGATCCAAAATATTAGGCAAATAGTTGTTTTCTATAATTAGTGGATCGTTAAATGTGGTTCCTAATAAATAACATTATGTTAGTGGACAATCTAGTTGTTAGGAACATTAGTGTACTCTATGTACGGGGATTTAGTGGTAATAAATCACTTTTATTTTCTTTGTAGTTTTGGCCTATATAAAGGCTTAATTCTTATGATATTAATTCTGCAAGTTTACGATAACTCCTCCCTTTTCTCATATATTCTTCCTTAAAAATTCTACAGTTTTAATGTTATTGGGATTTAAGAACATTGTTTCCTTCAATATGTAACACTCTGTGTTTTATAATAAACTTTATTCGTAAATTATTTATTAAATTAATTATTAATGGAGTTTAAATATTTATTTCGTATTCGACGCTTACGATCTATATTTTGTTATTTCCCATTTTTACCTAATTTGGATGGGTTAAAATGTCCGTGCACGATTTTACTGTTTTAATTTAATAGCTATTTCTCTTGTATCCATTTTTCAAGCGTTTTAATTATACTAAACCCGATTTGGAAGTGGATTATCCATCTTGTGAACTAATGGATCAAAAACCCACTTAAACTTTCTTATAAATAGAAAACCTAACTTAATAACTAGGTTGCTCGATATTTTTCGTGCGTTTGTTTCCTGCGCCATGACTTTCCTCTCTATTCCTCCCTTTACATTAATCGCTCCATCAGCTAGAGGCAATTCATTAATCACTCTAGCGGTTATGGATAGTTCGTTAATCGCTCTAACGACATTCAATTCATTCTAGTCGCTATGCTTCGCTGATTGTATTATTGACTTTGTTGTTATGGATCGTGTATCACTTCTGGTCTAATTAGTGTTCATGGTCTAGGGGCTTGGCTAGTTGCATTCATTTGGTAATGACAATCTCATGGTAATTTTGGTTGCACATCATGTTGTATATATTAGTTCACATGTCTGTTATGATTTCTATCGATTGTTATAGATTGTTATTAATTCAGCTAACACCTAGTTACTCCCGACTGATTGTCGACCCCATTCTCAGGTTAAAGTGATTGTTGCTTGTCTGGATGCTTGGGCTAGAGAGACTTGTGGCAAGACGAATAAATTGTTTATGAATTTAATCTAGTTTGAGAATATTATTATTGTTTTAGTTTAGTTTTGGATTTGAGTATCGATCCGGATTGGTCAGGTGTTTCCACCACCTTGACCATATTTAATCTTTATACTCTGATGGATTATTTATTATTACAATATTTCTCTTGTTTTATAATCCGAGTTGTTACAGTTGGTATCAGAGCGAATACGCTCCCAACTCTCGCTTAATAAATGACTAAATTAAAATGCCATAGTTAAATTGAGTGAGATTAAATGGGGTAGGAACCAATAAGGACCTTTTATGTACTTTGATGCGTGATTTTATCTTTACTTGTATATGTAACTGTATGATTAAGAAATGTGTTGAGTGTATGTTAACATGTAATGGTTATATTGCACTTACTTTCATGTTTGGTCTTACTTACATATTTGATTAATTTGTTATATAGTAGTATAAGATAAGACTAGGATATAGTCCATTTCTTTGGAGTTATGTTATTATTAAAGAGTTAGTTCTCATTTGAAGATCTGTAGTCTATTTGTAAAGGTTGGAGATTTTGTATTGGAGGTGCTTATTGTGACACCCCGCGATTTAGCAATAAAGTAAACACATAGTTTTTTTTACAACCCTCGCGAAAGCATAAATATAAACAAATAACATGCATCGGAAATTAGAGAATTTTTAAAACTTTTTAAGACATGTATCACAAAGATTATCCAAAGATGAAATCCAACATAAACAAACAAAGTAGTAGTGTCGATGAGGTCGACAAATCACTACAAGGGAGACAACGGTCCCAAAATATACAAATAACTTTGAAAGTATAAGAGTCTAAGAGATAATAGGTAAACATCGTGAAACGACGCTCGCTAGCACACACTAGTCTCAACCCCAAGTAGCACCCACCTGTACCTGTACATTCATGAAACATGAACGCCATAGTCAGTGGGGTGTAAATCCGGGTTCTCCCAGTCATATCACAAGTAAACATACATAAACAACAATTAAACATGTAGAATCATATATACAAGTGAGTCATGTGAAGTACAACCATACATTTCAAGATAATATGATATAAGCATGTGAAATACCAAACGATAAGCACCATGTTATGAACCGACTCGGGAATGACACCTTTAGGCAACTATATACACACTAGGGCTTACATCTCACCGTTAGTGGCATACACTTGATAAGGTAGAGACCCGTATACCAAACCAATACAATCATCTATTTCATACAAGAATCCAACCCAATATTCACATATGTTCCAATCTTATAAACAACCATCCAAACATACAAATATAGCAATATAACTCGAACGGTAAATGACACGCACTAGCACCATGTACAATAGCAAGACAAGTCAATGTAAGTCCACGGGATGAAACGTTCCCTAAATTGTATACGATAAGACGTTTCGTATACTCATGACCTAGACAAACATGTCCACGGGATAAGACGTTCCCCCAGAACTGTGTGCGATATGACGTGTTGCACACACAAGACTCTAATCCTCTCGGTAGGAAGACGATAATGATACGGTCCTAGTCTAAACCTGGCCAGACTCTCGAGATAAGACGTTTCCCGATTCGACATGTGGTATGACGTGCCACATCCAAGACTCGATCAACACAAAGGACGTCGAGTACCCCAAATTCGGCAAGACTACGCGAAAGTGGCGGAAAGAGATCTATAGTCATAGTCAAGCAACTACGCTACATGCAATGACACCACCTCGCAAGGATACGACATTTGACGGCCGGGTCGATCAACGTATTACGTTCGCCTCCCAACAATGTCGTCATATTCCCACTAAAACATGCATTCAAGTATCAAGGATACACCCCATTGCTCCTGGAGTATAAACCACTAAGGCTTGCAAGTTAAGGGGATACTTGATTAAGCTTACTTAAACTGAGAACAAATTCAAGCAGAAATGGATGTTGTTGTAGAGAGAGTGATTTATTTTAGCTGAAAACTCAAGGATATGACTTAGAGAGCTTTCCCTACAGCATAGCACAAGAGAAAGGACTAAAAGACTAGTTTTTGAGACAAGTTTAAAGTGTTACAGCAATGCACAAACACCCTAGACTGATTCTCAATAGAAAGCAAGCAATCACAGCAATGCACAGATTAACTTGACTCACAATGCAAGACACTGATCAGACACCTTGAAGATGTATCAGGCTTGACTTAAACTACAACACTTAGCACAAGTTTGAAAGATTTGAGAGGTTTCTCAAGCTATTTCATTCATTAAAGTCTGATCTAAACAACATACAAAGACCTCCTTATATAGGGAGGCTGATATCTTGTGAACCATTGGATGTACAAGCCATCCAAGGGCCAACTTTGGACTTAAAATACTACAACAGACACTAATTAAGAGCCTCACAATAGGACGAGCTTAACAACTATAAAGTACAGACACAAAAGCAAAAAAACCAGACCGATGCAAAAGTAATAAAACAACTTTTGGATTTTTTTCTGAAATGGAAATCTGTTGTTCTTGTTGTCTTGCTGCTTTGCTCTGGATGTTTTTTTGCTCCTTAGGACTCTCTACTCTTATTAGGACTTAGATAAACTGCCTTGGACGAGGACAAGTTGACTTAAACAAAAGAAAGCCACATCTGGACTTATACTTTCTCTCCTTTGATGTTCATTAGACTCTAGCTTGGGCTGCTTGTTACTTTAGTTTTTGCTAGACTTCAAAAAGGATTATCCTGGACAAACTTGTTGATCAATGGGTTGGCTTGATGGTAAGCCATGGTGAAGGTGGCTGGGATCCTCTAGTGTACCTCCTTGGTGCTGGGTTTGCTAACTGGTCTGATGAGCTATGTCTGACATTGTTTCTGGCTTGTGTGGGGAATGTGGACTGAGTTAGACCTTGGCATGGCTTGGTGAGCCCTGGACAATCTTCCTCAATGTCTTGGCTTGGCCTGGCTTGAGTTTGGCCGGTCATGGCTTGTTGTTTGGACCTTGTGACTCGAGCTTCCATCTGAGGGGGTCTTGGGGTCAGGCTTGTCTGGCTTGTGGCTTGATCATCAAGGCCCCTTGGGTGAGCTCCTGCTGCAGCCTCCCCAGGTTGAAAAGGGCTTGACCTCAAGCCTGTGACTTCCTCTCCCTCAGAGTCTTCATAGAAGGGACTAAGATCTCCAACATTCAATGTCCCATGAACTGCATAGTCTCCTGGTAGATCAATTCTGTAGGCATTAGGACCTATCTTCTCTATGACTTGAAAAGGATCATCTGCTCTTGGCTCTAGCTTATTCTTTCTTTTGGAAGGGAACCTTTCTTTCCTTAGGTTGATCCACACTAAATCTCTTGGTGCAAAGTCTTTCTTGACCTTAGGAACCTTGGCATTCTTCTTGTATAGGTCATTGGTTTTCTCAATTTGTTTTCTGGCTGAGTCATGGAGTTTTAGCATTTGCTCCACCCTCTTCTTGGCATCATAGTGGATCTCTAACCTGCACACATTAGACTAATTCAAAGGCATTAAGGGGTTAGTACCATAGAACACTTCAAAGGGGGAGTGGCCTGTGGCTGCTGATGGAGCTCTATTGAAAGAGAACTCTGCTTGAGCCAGCTTTAAGTCCCAATCCTTGAGAGATTTGCTGACTATACACCTCAAGATCCTTCCCAAGGTCTTGTTGGTCACCTCAGTTTGCCCATCTGTTTGAGGATGATGGGAGGTGCTAAACAACAACCTGGTGTTAAACAACTTCCACAATGTTCTCCAGAAATGACTCATAAACTGTGTCTCTGTCAGATACAATAGTTCTTGGAACTCCATGTAACATTACCACCTCATCAAGGTATAGCTCTGCCACACTCACAGCATCCTCAGTTTTCTTACAAGCAATGAAATGTGCCATCTTGCTGAACCTATCCACAACTACCATGATATAATCTTTCCCTCTTGCTGTTTTAGTTAATGCTACTATGAAATCCATACTTACATCTTCCCAAGGCCTACATGTGACTGGTATTGGAGTGTAAGGTCCTGCTTGAAATGAACACTTGGCCTTTTGACAAACTCCACACCTCTTGAGCACTATTTGGACCTCTCCCATCATCTTAAGCCAGTAAAACTGATCCTGCAGTATGTCCACAGTCTTCTGAACCCCAAAGTGTCCTCCAAGGCCACTTCCATGCACTTCCTTGATCAATAGACTCCTATAAGAGCCTCTTGGAACACAGAGCTTGTTTCTTTTGAACAGGAAACCATTTTGTAGAGTGTAGGGTGAATCAATGGTCCTTGTACCCTCTTTCTGTGCTAACCAATCTTCTGCAAAGTCTGGCTCTTCTTGATACATAGCCTTCATGAAATCAAATCCAAGAACCCTTTGCTCCATGGTTGATAGCAGAGTGTATCTTCTAGACAATGCATCAGCCACCACATTTTGTTTTCCTTCTTTGTATTTGCTAGAAAAGGTGAATGACTGGAGGAACTCCACCCATTTAGCATGCATGTGACTGAGCTTATGCTGGCCTCCTATGTACTTCAATGCCTCATGATCAGAGTGTAAGACAAAAGGCTTGGGCTTTAGGTAATGACTCCAATGCCTTAGAGCCCTGACAAGAGCATAGAACTCTTTGTCATATGTAGAATAGCTTAGCTTGGCACCACTTAGCTTTTCACTGAAATAGGCTACAAGTTTCTTCTCTTGGATAAGGACAGCTCCAATTCCCACTCCACTTGCATCACATTCAACCTCAAATAGGCAATTAAAATCAGGTATCCTGAGGATAGGTGCACTGCACAAGAGCTTCTTCATGTATTTGAAAGCCTGCAAGGCATTCTCAGTCCAAGTGAACTCTCCTTTCTTCATACATTCAGTGAGGGGTGCTGCAATAGTACTGAAGTTTTTAATGAACCTCCTATAGAAAGATGCTAAGCCATGAAACCCTCTTACTTCTGTGATATTCTTAGGAACAGGCCAAGATTGAACAGCAGTGATCTTGTCCTGGTCCACTGAAATGCCTCTACCAGACACCACATATCCTAGAAACTTGACTTCCTCAGTCATAAAGGTGCATTTCTCAAGCTTCCCAAAGAGTTTACTTTCCTTAAGTATTTCAAACACAGCCTCAAGATGCCTCAAATGATCATCCTTGCTCTTGCTGTAGATGAGAATATCATCAAAGTATACTACCACAAATTTCCCTAGGCAAGGCCTAAGCACCTCTGTCATTAATCTCATGAAGGTACTTGGGGCATTTGACAGACCAAAAGGCATGACAAGCCACTCATAGAGGCCATGCTTTGTTTTGAAGGCTGTCTTCCACTCATCTCCTTCCCTGATCCTCAATTGATGGTAACCTTGCCTTAAATCAATCTTAGAAAAGAACCTTGAGCCACTCAGCTCATCCAACATGTCATCAAGCCTAGGTATAGGGAACCTGTACTTGACTGTGATGTTATTGATAGCTCTGCTATCTATGCAAATCCTCCAAGTCCCATCCTTCTTAGGGACCAACAATGCAGGCACAACACATGGACTTAAGGATTCCCTTACAAAACCTTTACTCATCAACTCTCCAACCTGTTTCTGAAGCTCTTGTGTAGCCTTAGGATCACATCTATATGCTGGTCTATTAGGTAGTACAGATCCTGTCACAAGGTCTATCTGGTGTTCAATTCCTCTCAAAGGGGGTAAGCCATCAGAAAGTTCCTCTGGGAACACTTCCTTGAATTGATCAATGAGGGGTTTAACTTTTGCAAGGATTACCTTAGACTCCCCTTCCTGAACTTCCTTTGATAGCAGCATCAATATAGGTTGCTCTTCACTACACTCTTTGACCATTGCTGATTTAGACAGAAATAAGACTCCACTAAAGTCTTCAGCCATACTGGGACTCCCATAACTCTTCTGATGTGGTGGCAAGGGGGTTAATGTCACCTTCCTGCTCCCATGCTTGAAGGAATAGGTGTTGCTTCTTCCTTGGTGTATGGAGCTTTTATCAAACTCCCATGGCCTTCCTAATAATAAGTGACAGGCATCCATTGGAACCACATCACACAGTACTTCATCTTTGTACACACTTCCAATGGAGAATGGGACCATACATTGCTTATCCACCTTAACCTCTGCTCCCTTACTCAGCCATCTCAACTTATAGGGGTGAGGGTGGTCTTGAGTGCTTAACTTCAGCTTGTCAACCATAGTAACAGAGGCCACATTGGTAGAACTACCTCCATCTATAATAAGGTTACAAACCCTCCCTTGTATAGTACATCTACTTCTGAAAATGAGGGACCTTTGATCCTCCTCCAAAGGTATCTGTTGTGAATGCATTACCTTCCATAGAACCAAGCTGTGGCCTGTATCAGGGAGTGCCACTATTGCCTCCTGACTAGGCTCTTCTTCCTCACTCACCACTTCTTCAACCTCGGGCTCATCCCTCTCATACTCAACTAGGCCTTCTTTCTCCCAAGTCTCAACCTCCATTATGGTTAAGGTCTTCTTAGAAGGGCAATCCTTCCTGAAATGTCCATAACCCTGACATTGGAAACATCTGATTCTGTTCTCAGTCAATGAAGTGCTTGGCTTTAGACCCATGATGCCCTTTCCCTTGTCTAAGGTAGGTGGGGGTGCTGTCTTAGGGGTATCAATGGTCCTCAATCCACTGTAAGGTCTGGTTTGAAAAGGCCTAACAGGGTTTGGTGTAACAGACTTAGTCTTCCCTATCTTTTCAATTCTCAGAGATAAGTTAACAACATCATCAAATGACCACAGAGGTTGCATCCTAACCTTGTTAGCAATGCTCTTATCTAGACCCTCTAAGTACTTAGCAATCCTTTGCTCAGGTTTCTCATTTATATCACACTACAAGGTGAGCTGTTCAAACTCTCTCAAATAAGATTCAACAGGTTTGTCTCCTTGCTTCAACTTAGACAACTTAATAAACAGATCCTGGGTGTAATCCTTAGCAACAAACTTATATAACAGTTTCTTTTTCAGTTTGGTCCAAGATTTGATGGGTTCTTTCCCTTTCCTAGCCCTTAACCCTTTCATGGTTTCATACCAAAGAGAAGCATACCCTTTCAGTTTAAGAATGGCTACTTTGAAAGACTTAGAATCATTATATCCTTTGTACTCAAAGATTCTTTCTACTTCTCTTAACCATTCTAACAAATCATCAGGATTAAGACTACTAGAAAACTCAGGGATGTCTACCTTAAGATGCTTGTCTATGTGCCTTTGGATGGAAGCCCTGCTCCTTGTTAAGTCATCTGAGTCTGGATACTCTTCATCATCAGGTGGCCTTCCTCTGCCTCCTCCTTGGCCAATTCCACGTCCTCTGCCTCTTCCTCCTATGGCAAGATTGCCATCAAGAGCTTCATTCACAGCCCTTGTGAGTTGTGTGACAGTTCTGGTTATGCCTTATACCATAGTCTCTAAGTTGGTGATTCTTTCTTCACTCATTGGGTTGTTCTTGTGTTTTTAAATGTAGTTAGGGAAAATGAACTCACTAAGACTCTCAACCAAAGCTCTGATACCAATTTGGAATGTAAACCACTAAGGGTTGCAAGTTAAGGGGATACTTGATTAAGCTTACTTAAACTGAGAACAAATTCAAGCAGAAATGGATGTTGTTGTAGAGAGAGTGATTTGTTTTAGCTGAAAACTCAATGATATGACTTAGAGAGCTTTCCCTACAGCATAGCACAAGAGAAAGGACTAAAAGACTAGTTTTTGAGACAAGTTTAAAGTGTTACAGCAATGCATAAACACCCTAGACTGATTCTCAACAGCAAGCAAGCAATCACAACAATGCACAGATTAACTTGACTCACAATGCAAGACACTGATCAGACACCTTGAAGATGTATCAGGCTTGACTCAAACTACAGCACTTAGCAAAATTTTGAAAGATTTGAGAGGTTTCTGAAGCTATTTCATTCTTTAAAGTCTGATCTAAACAACATACAAAAACCTCCTTATATAGGGAGGCTGATATCTTGTGAACCATTGGATGTACAGGCCATCCAAGGGCCAACTTTGGACTTAAACTACTACAACAGACACTAATTAAGAGCCTCACAATAGGACGAGCTTAACAACTATAAAGTACAAACACAAAAGCATAAAAAACAGACTGATGCAAAAGTAATAAAGCAGCTTTTGGATTTTTCATGAAACGGAAATCTGTTGTTCTTGTTGTCTTGCTGCTTTGCTCTAGATGTTTTGTTGCTCCTTAGGACTCTCTACTCTTATTAGGACTTAGATAAACCTGCCTTGGACGAGGACAAGTTGACTTAAACAAAAGGAAGCCACATCTGGACTTGTACTTTCTCTGCTTTGATGTTCATTAGACTCTAGCTTGGGCTGCTTGTTACTTGAGTTATTGCTAGACTTCAAAAAGGATTATTCTGGACAAACTTGTTAACCAATGGGTTGGCTTGATAGTAGGCCATGGTGGGGGTGGCTGGGATGCTCTAGTGTACCTCCTTGGTGTTGGGTTTGCTAACTGGTCTGATGAGCTCTGTCTGACATTATTTCTGGCTTGTGTGGGGAATGTGGACTGAGTTGGACCTTGGCATGGCTTGGTGAGCCCTCGAATATCTTCCTCAATGTCTTGGCTTGGCCTAGCTTGAGTTTGGCCTGTCATGGCTTGTTGTTTGGACCTTGTGACTCGAGCTTCCATCTGTGGGGGTCTTTGGGTCAGGCTTGTCTGGCTTGTGGCTTGATCATCAAGGCCCCTTGGGTGAGCTCCTGCTGCAGCCTCCCCAGGTTGAAAAGGGCTTGACCTCAAGCCTGTGACTTCCTCTCCCTCAGAGTCTTCATAGAAGGGACTAAGATCTCCAACATTCAATGTCCCATGAACTGCATAGTCTCCTGGTAGATCAATTCTGTAGGCATTAGGACCTATCTTCTCTATGACTTGAAAAGGATCATCTGCTCTTGGCTCTAGCTTATTCTTTCTTTTGGAAGGGAACCTTTCTTTCCTTAGGTTGATCCACACTAAATCTCCTGGTGCAAAGTCTTTCTTGACCTTAGGAACCTTGGCATTCTTCTTGTATAGGTCATTGGTTTTCTCAATTTGTTTTCTGACTGAGTCATGGAGTTTTAGCATTTGCTCCACCCTCTTCTTGGCATCATAGTGGATCTCTGACCTGCACACATTAGACAAATTCAAAGGCATTAAAGGGTTAGTACCATAGAACACTTCAAAGGGGGAGTGGCCTGTGGCTGCTGATGGAGCTCTATTGAAAGAGAACTCTGCTTTAGCCAGCTTTAAGTCCCAATCCTTGAGAGATTTGCTGACTATACACCTCAAGATCCTTCCCAAGGTCTTTTTGGTCACCTCAGTTTGCCCATCTGTTTGAGAATGATGGGAGGTGCTAAACAACAACCTGGTGTTAAACAACTTCCACAATGTTCTCCAGAAATGACTCATAAACTTTGTGTCTCTGTCAGATACAATAGTTCTTGGAACTCCATGTAACCTTACCACCTCATCAAGGTATAGCTCTGCCACACTCACAGCATCCTCAGTTTTCTTACAAGCAATGAAATGTGCCATCTTGCTGAACCTATCCACAACTACCATGATAGAATCTTTCCCTCTTGTTGTTCTAGGTAATGCTACTATGAAATCCATACTTACATCTTCCCAAGGCCTACATGTGACTGGTATTGGAGTGTAAGGTCCTGCTTGAAATGAACACTTGGCCTTTTGACAAACTCCACACCTCATGAGCACTATTTGGACCTCTCCCATCATCTTAGGCCAGTAAAACTGATCCTGCAGTATGTCCACAGTCTTCTGAACCCCAAAGTGTCTTCCAAGGCCACTTCTATGCACTTCCTTGATCAATAGACTTCTATAAGAGCCTCTTGGAACATAGAGCTTGTTTCCTTTGAACAGGAAACCATTTTGTAGAGTGTAGGGTGAATCAATGGTCCTTGTACCCTCTTTTTGTGCTAACCAATCTTCTGCAAAGTCTAGCTCTTCCTGATACATAGCCTTCATGAAATCAAATCCTAGAACCCTTTGCTCCATGGTTGATAGCAGAGTGTATCTTCTAGACAATGCATCAGCCACCACATTTTGTTTTCCTTCTTTGTATTTGCTAGAAAAGGTGAATGACTGGAGGAACTCCACCCATTTAGCATGCCTGTGACTAAGCTTATGCTGGCCTCCTATGTACTTCAATGCCTCATGATGAGAGTGTAAGACAACAGGCTTGGGTTTCAGGTAATGACTCCAATGCCTTAGAGCCCTGACAAGAGCATAAAACTCTTTGTCATATGTAGAATAGCTCAGCTTGGCACCACTTAGCTTTTCACTGAAATAGGCTACATGTTTCTTCTCTTGGATAAGGACAGCTCCAATTCCCACTCCACTTGCATCACATTCAACCTCAAATAGGCAATTAAAATCAGGTAACCTGAGGATAGGTGCACTGCACAAGAGCTTCTTCATGTATTTGAAAGCCTGCAAGGCATTCTCAGTCCAAGTGAACTCTCCTTTCTTCATACATTCAGTGAGGGGTGCTGCAATAGTACTGAAGTTTTTAATGAACCTCCTATAGAAAGATGCTAAGCCATGAAACCCTCTTACTTCTGTGATATTCTTAGGAACAGGCCAAGATTGAACAGCAGTGATCTTGTCCTGGTCCACTGAAATGCCTCTACCAGACACCACATATCCTAGAAACTTGACTTCCTCAGTCATAAAGGTGCATTTCTCAAGCTTCCCAAAGAGTTTACTTTCCTTAAGTATTTCAAACACAACCTCAAGATGCCTCAAATGATCATCCTTGCTCTTGCTGTAGATGAGAATATCATCAAAGTATACTACCACAAATTTCCCTAGGCAAGGCATAAGCACCTCTGTCATTAATCTCATGAAGGTACTTGGGGCATTTGACAGACCAAAAGGCATGACAAGCCACTCATAGAGGCCATGCTTTGTTTTGAAGGCTGTCTTCCACTCATCTCCTTCCCTGATCCTCAATTGATGGTAACCTTGCCTTAAATCAATCTTAGAAAAGAACCTTGAGCCACTCAGCTCATCCAACATGTCATCAAGCCTAGGTATAGGGAACCTGTACTTGACTGTGATGTTATTGATAGCTCTGCTATCTATGCAAATCCTCCAAGTCCCATCCTTCTTAGGGACCAACAATGCAGGCACAACACATGGACTTAAGGATTCCCTTACAAAACCTTTACTCATCAACTCTCCAACCTGTTTCTGCAGCTCTTGTGTAGCCTTAGGATCACATCTATATGCTGGTCTATTAGGTAGTACAGATCCTGTCACAAGGTCTATCTGGGATTCAATTCCTCTCAAAGGGGGTAAGCCATCAGAAAGTTCCTCTGGGAACACTTCCTTGAATTGATCAATGAGGGGTTTAACTTTTACAAGGATTACCTTAGACTCCCCTTCCTGAACTTCCTTTGATAGCAGCATCAATATAGGTTGCTCTTCACTACACTCTTTGACCATTGCTGATTTAGACAGAAACAAGACTCCACTAAAGTCTTCAGCCATACTGGGACTCCCATAACTCTTCTGATGTGGTGGCAAGGGGGTTAATGTCACCTTCCTGCTCCCATGCTTGAAGGAATAGGTGTTGCTTCTTCCTTGGTGTATGGAGCTTTTGTCAAACTCCCATGGCCTTTCTAATAATAAGTGACAGGCATCCATTGGAACCACATCACACAGTACTTCATCTTTGTACACACTTCCAATGGAGAATGGGACCATACATTGCTTATCCACCTTAACCTCTGCTCCCTTACTCAGCCATCTCAACTTATAGGGGTGAGGGTGGTCTTGAGTGCTTAACTTCAGCTTGTCAACCATAGTAACAGAGGCCACATTGGTAGAACTACCTCCATCTATAATAAGGTTACAAACCCTCCCTTGTATGGTACATCTGCTTCTGAAAATGAGGGACCTTTGATCCTCCTCCAAAGGTATCTGTTGTGAATGCATTACTCTCCATAGGACTAAGCTGTGGCCTGTGTCAGGGAGTGCCACTATTGCCTCCTGACTAGGCTCTTCTTCCTCACTCACCACTTCTTCAACCTCAGGCTCATCCCTTTCATACTCAACTAGACCCTCTTTCTCCCAAGCCTCAACTTCCATTATGGTTAAGGTCTTCTTAGAAGGGCAATCCTTCCTGAAATGTCCATAGCCTTGACATTGGAAGCACCTAATTCTGTTCTCAGTCAATGAAGTGCTTGGCTTTTGACCCATGATGCCCTTTCCCTTGTCTAAGGTAGGTGGGGGTGCTGTCTTAGGGGTATCCATGGTTCTAAACCCACTATAAGGTCTGGTTTGAAAAGGCCTAACAGGTTTCGGTGTAGCAGGCTTAGTCTTCCCTATCTTTTCAATTCTCAGAGATAAGTTAACAACATCATCAAATGACCACAGAGGTTGCATCCTAACCTTGTTAGCAATGCTCTTATCTAGACCCTCTAAGTACCTAGCAATCCTTTGCTCAGGTTTCTCATTTATATCACACTGCAAGGTGAGCTGTTCAAACTCTCTCAGATAAGATTCAACAGGTTTGTCTCCTTGTTTCAACTTAGACAACTTAATAAACAGATCCTGGGTGTAATCCTTAGCAACAAACTTATATAACAGTTTCTTTTTCAGTTTGGTCCAAGATTTGATGGGTTCTTTCCCTTTCCTAGCCCTTAACCCTTTAATGGTTTCATACCAAAGAGAAGCATACCCTTTCAGTTTAAGAATGGCTACTTTGAAAGACTTAGAATCATTATATCCTTTGTACTCAAAGATTCTTTCTACTTCTCTTAACCATTCTAAGAAATCATCAGGATTAAGACTACCAGAAAACTCAGGGATGTCTACCTTAAGATGCTTGTCTATGTGCCTTTGGATGGAAGCCCTGCTCCTTGTTGAGTCATCTGAGTCTGGATACTCTTCATCATCAGGTGGCCTTCCTCTGCCTCCTCCTTGGCCAATTCCACGTCCTCTGCCTCTTCGTCCTATGGCAAGATTGCCATCAAGAGCTTCATTCACAGCCCTTGTGAGTTGTGTGACAGTTCTGGTTATGCCTTATACCATAGTCTCTAAGTTGGTGATTCTCTCTTCACTCATTGGGTTGTTTTTGTGTTTTTAAATGTAGTTAGGGAAAATGAACTCACTAAGACTCTCAACCAAAGCTCTGATACCAATTTGGAGTGTAAACCACTAAGGCTTGCAAGTTAAGGGGATACTTGATTAAGCTTACTTAAACTGAGAACAAATTCAAGTAGAAATGGATGTTGTTTTAGAGAGAGTCATTTGTTTTAGCTGAAAACTCAAGGATATGACTTAGAGAGCTTTCCCTACAGCATAGCACAAGAGAAAGGACTAAAAGACTAGTTTTTGAGACAAGTTTAAAGTGTTACAGCAATGCACAAACACCCTAGACTGATTCTCAACAGCAAGCAAGCAATCACAACAATGCACAGATTAACTTGACTCACAATGCAAGACACTGATCAGACACCTTGAAGATATATCAGGCTTGACTCAAACTACAGCACTTAGCAAAGTTTTGAAAGATTTGAGAGGTTTCTGAAGCTATTTCATTCTTTAAAGTCTGATCTAAACAACATACAAAAACCTCCTTATATAGGGAGGCTGATATCTTGTGAACCATTGGATGTACAGGTCATCCAAGGGCCAACTTTGGACTTAAACTACTACAACAGACACTAATTAAGAGCCTCACAATAGGACGAGCTTAACAACTATAAAGTACAGACACAAAAGCATAAAAAACAGACTGATGCAAAAGTAATAAAGCAGCTTTTGGATTTTTCATGAAACGGAAATCTGTTGTTCTTGTTGTCTTGCTGCTTTGCTCTAGATGTTTTGTTGCTCCTTAGGACTCTCTACTCTTATTAGGACTTAGATAAACCTGCCTTGGATGAGGACAAGTTGACTTAAACAAAAGGAAGCCACATCTGGACTTGTACTTTCTCTGCTTTGATGTTCATTGGACTCTAGCTTGGGCTGCTTGTTACTTGAGTTTTTGCTAGACTTAAAAAAGGATTATTCTGGACAAACTTGTTGACCAATGGGTTGGCTTGATGGTAGGCTATGGTGGGGGTGGCTGGGATGCTCTAGTGTACCTCCTTGGTGCTGGGTTTGCTAACTGGTCTGATGAGCTCTGTCTGACATTATTTCTGGCTTGTGTGGGGAATGTGGACTGAGTTGGACCTTGGCATGGCTTGGTGAGCCCTGGAATATCTTCCTCAATGTCTTGGCTTGGCCTAGCTTGAGTTTGGACTGTCATGGCTTGTTGTTTGGACCTTGTGACTCGAGCTTCCATCTGAGGGGGTCTTGGGGTCAGGCTTGTCTGGCTTGTGGCTTGATCATCAAGGCCCCTTGGGTGAGCTCCTGCTGCAGCCTCCCCAGGTTGAAAAGGGCTTGACCTCAAGCCTGTGACTTCCTCTCCCTCAGAGTCTTCATAGAAGGGACTAAGATCTCCAACATTCAATGTCCCATGAACTGCATAGTCTCCTGGTAGATCAATTCTGTAGGCATTAGGACCTATCTTCTCTATGACTTGAAAAGGATCATCTGCTCTTGGCTCTAGCTTATTCTTTCTTTTGGAAGGGAACCTTTCTTTCCTTAGGTTGATCCACACTAAATCTCCTGGTGCAAAGTCTTTCTTGACCTTAGGAACCTTGGCATTCTTCTTGTATAGGTCATTGGTTTTCTCAATTTGTTTTCTGACTGAGTCATGGAGTTTTAGCATTTGCTCCACCCTCTTCTTGGCATCATAGTGGATCTCTGACCTGCACACATTAGACAAATTCAAAGGCATTAAAGGGTTAGTACCATAGAACACTTCAAAGGGGGAGTGGCCTGTGGCTGCTGATGGAGCTCTATTGAAAGAGAACTCTGCTTTAGCCAGCTTTAAGTCCCAATCCTTGAGAGATTTGCTGAGTATACACCTCAAGATCCTTCCCAAGGTCTTGTTGGTCACCTCAGTTTGCCCATCTGTTTGAGGATGATGGGAGGTGCTAAACAACAACCTGGTGTTAAACAACTTCCACAATGTTCTCCAGAAATGACTCATAAACTTTGTGTCTCTGTCAGATACAATAGTTCTTGGAACTCCATGTAACCTTACCACCTCATCAAGGTATAGCTCTGCCACACTCAGAGCATCCTCAGTTTTCTTACAAGAAATGAAATGTGCCATCTTGCTGAACCTATCCACAACTACCATGATAGAATCTTTCCCTCTTGTTGTTCTAGGTAATGCTACTATGAAATCCATACTTACATCTTCCCAAGGCCTACATGTGACTGGTATTGGAGTGTAAGGTCCTGCTTGAAATGAACTCTTGGCCTTTTGACAAACTCCACACCTCCTGAGCACTATTTGGACCTCTCCCATCATCTTAGGCCAGTAAAACTGATCCTGCAGTATGTCCACAGTCTTCTGAACCCCAAAGTGTCCTCCAAGGCCACTTCCATGCACTTCCTTGATCAATAGACTTCTATAAGAGCCTCTTGGAACACAGAGCTTGTTTCCTTTGAACAGGAAACCATTTTGTAGAGTGTAGGGTGAATCAATGGTCCTTGTACCCTCTTTCTGTGCTAACCAATCTTCTGCAAAGTCTGGCTCTTCCTGATACATAGCCTTCATGAAATCAAATCCAAGAACCCTTTGCTCCATGGTTGATAGTAGAGTGTATCTTCTAGACAATGCATCAGCCACCACATTTTGTTTTCCTTCTTTGTATTTGCTAGAAAAGGTGAATGACTGGAGGAACTCCACCCATTTAGCATGCCTGTGACTGAGCTTATGCTGGCCTCCTATGTACTTCAATGCCTCATGATGAGAGTGTAAGACAAAAGGCTTGGGTTTCAGGTAATGACTCCAATGCCTTAGAGCCTTGACAAGAGCATAAAACTCTTTGTCATATGTAGAATAGCTCAGCTTGGCACCACTTAGCTTTTCACTGAAATAGGCTACATGTTTCTTCTCTTGGATAAGGACAGCTCCAATTCCCACTTCACTTGCATCATATTCAACCTCAAATAGGCAATTAAAATCAGGTAACCTGAGGATAGGTGCACTGCACAAGAGCTTCTTCATGTATTTGAAAGCCTGCAAGGCATTCTCAGTCCAAGTGAACTCTCCTTTCTTCATACATTCAGTGAGGGGTGCTGCAGTAGTACTGAAGTTTTTAATGAACCTCCTATAGAAAGATGCTAAGCCATGTAACCCTCTTACTTCTGTGATATTCTTAGGAACAGGCCAAGATTGAACAGCAGTGATCTTGTCTGGTCCACTGAAATGCCTCTACCAGACACCACATATCCTAGAAACTTAACTTCCTTAGTCATAAAGGTGCATTTCTCAAGCTTCCCAAAGAGTTTACTTTCCTTAAGTATTTCAAACACAGCCTCAATATGCCTCAAATGATCATCCTTGCTCTTGCTGTAGATGAGAATATCATCAAAGTATACTACCACAAGTTTCCCTAGGAAAGGCCTAAGCACCTCTGTCATTAATCTCATGAAGGTACTTGGGCCATTTGACAGACCAAAAGGCATGACAAGCCACTCATAGAGGCCACGCTTTGTTTTGAAGGCTGTCTTCCACTCATCTCCTTCCCTGATCCTCAATTGATGGTAACCTTGCCTCAAATCAATCTTAGAAAAGAACCTTGAGGCACTCAGCTCATCCAACATGTCATCAAGCCTAGGTATAGGGAACCTGTACTTGACTGTGATGTTATTGATAGCTCTGCTATCTATGCACATCCTCCAAGTCCCATCCTTCTTAGGGACCAACAATGCAGGCACAGCATATGGACTTAAGGATTTCCTTTCAAAACCTTTACTCATCAACTCTCCAACCTGTTTCTGCAGCTCTTGTGTAGCCTTAGGATCACATCTATATGCTGGTCTATTAGGTAGTACAGATCCTGGCACAAGGTCTATCTGGTGTTCAATTCCTCTCAAAGGGGGTAAGCCATCAGGAAGTTCCTCTGGGAACACTTCCTTGAATTGATCAATGAGGGGTTTAACTTTTGCAGGGATTACCTTAGACTCCCCTTCCTGAACTTCCATTGATAGAAGCATCAATATAGGTTGCTCTTCACTACACTCTTTGACCATTGCTGATTCAGACAGAAACATGATTCCACTAAAGTCTTCAGCCATACTGGGACTCCAATAACTCTTCTGATGTGGTGGCAAGGGGGCTAATGTCACCTTCCTGCTCCCATGCTTGAAGGAATAGGTGTTGCTTCTTCCTTGGTGTATGGAGCTTTTATCAAACTCCCATGGCCTTCCTAATAATAAGTGACAGGCATCCATTGGAACCACATCACACAGTACATCATCTTTTTACACACTTCCAATGGTGAATGGGACCATACATTGCTTATCCACCTTAACCTATGCTCCCTTACTCAGCCATCTCAACTTATAGGGGTGAGGGTGGTCTTTAGTGCTTAACTTCAGCTTGTCAACCATAGTAACAGAGGCCACATTCGTACAACTACCTCCATCTCTAATAAGGTTACAAACCATCCCTTGTATAGTACATCTACTTGTGAAAATGAGGGACCTTTGATCCTCCTCCAAAGGTATCTGTTGTGAATGCATTACCCTCCATAGAACCAAGCTGTGGCCTGTATCAGGGAGTGCCACTATTGCCTCCTGACTAGGCTCTTCTTCCTCACTCACCACTTCTTCAACCTCAGGCTCATCCCTCTCATACTCAACTAGGCCTTCTTTCTCCCAAGTCTCAACCTCCATTATGGTTAAGGTCTTCTTAGAAGGGCAATCCTTCCTGAAATGTCCATAACCCTGGCATTGGAAACATCTGATTCTGTTCTCAGTCAATGAAGTGCTTGGCTTTTGACCCATGATGCTCTTTCCCTTGTCTAAGGTAGGTGGGGGTGCTGTCTTAGGAGTATCAATGGCCCTCAATCCACTGTAAGGTCTGGTTTGAAAAGGCCTAACAGGTTTTGGTGTAACAGACTTAGTCTTCCCTATCTTTTCAATTCTCAGAGATAAGTTAACAACATCATCAAATGACCACAGAGGTTGCATCTTAACCTTGTTAGCAATGCTCTTATCTAGACCCTCTAAGTACCTAGCAATCCTTTGCACAGGTTTCTCATTTATATCACACTGCAAGGTGAGCTGTTCAAACTCTCTCAAATAAGATTCAACAGGTTTGTCTCCTTGTTTCAACTTAGACAACTTAATAAACAGATCCTGGGTGTAATCCTTAACAACAAACTTATATAACCGTTTCTTTTTCAGTTTGGTCCAAGATTTGATGGGTTCTTTCCCTTCCCTAGCCCTTAACCCTTTCATGGTTTCATACCAAAGAGAAGCATACCCTTTCAGTTTAAGAATGGCTACTTTGAAAGACTTAGAATCATTACATCCTTTGTACTCAAAGATTCTTTCTACTTCTCTTAACCATTCTAACAAATCATCAGGATTAAGATTACCAGAAAACTCAGGGATGTCTACCTTAAGATGCTTGTCTATGTGCCTGTGGATGGAAGCTCTTCTCCTTGTTGAGTCATCTGAGTCTGGATACTCTTCATCATCAGGTGGCCTTCCTCTGCCTCCTCCTTGGCCTCTTCCACGTCCTCTGCCTCTTCCTCCTATGGCAAGATTGCCATCAAGAGCTTCATTCACAGCCCTTGTGAGTTGTGTGACAGTTCTGGTTATGCCTTCTACCATAGTCTCTAAGTTGGTGATTCTCTCTTCACTCATTGGGTTGTTTTTGTGTTTTTAAATGTAGTTAGGGAAAATGAACTCACTAAGACTCTCAACCAAAGCTCTGATACCAATTTGGAGTGTAAACCACTAAGGCTTGCAAGTTAAGGGGATACTTGATTAAGCTTACTTAAACTAAGAACAAATTCAAGCAGAAATGGATGTTGTTGTAGAGAGAGTGATTTGTTTTAGCTGAAAACTCAAGGATATGACTTAGAGAGCTTTCCCTACAGCATAGCACAAGAGAAAGGACTAAAAGACTAGTTTTTGAGACAAGTTTAAAGTGTTACAGCAATGCACAAACACCCTAGACTGATTCTCAACAGCAAGCAAGCAATCACAGCAATGTACACATTAACTTGACTCACAATGCAAGACACTGATCAGACACCTTGAAGATGTATCAGGCTTGACTCAAACTACAACACTTAGCACAATTTTGAAAGATTTGAGAGGTTTCTCAAGCTATTTCATTTATTAAAGTCTGATCTAAACAACATACAAAGACCTCCTTATATAGGGAGGCTGATATCTTGTGAACCATTGGATGTACAGGCCATCCAAGGGCCAACTTTGGACTTAAACTACTACAACATACACTAATTAAGAGCCTCACAATAGGACGAGCTTAACAACTATAAATTACAGACACAAAAGCATAAAAAACAGACTGATGCAAAAGTAATAAAGCAGCTTTTGGATTTTTCCTGAAATGGAAATCTGTTGTTCTTGTTTTCTTGCTGCTTTGCTCTGGATGTTTTGTTGCTCCTTGGGACTCTCTACTCTTATTAGGACTTAGATAAACCTGCCTTGGACGAGGACAAGTTGACTTAAACAAAAGGAAGCCACATCTGGACTTGTACTTTCTCTGCTTTGATGTTCATTGGACTCTAGCTTGGGCTGCTTGTTACTTGAGTTTTTGCTAGACTTCAAAAAGGATTATCCTGGACAAACTTGTTGATCAATGGGTTGGCTTGTTGGTAGGCCATGGTGGGGGTGGCTGGGATGCTCCAGTGTACCTCCTTGGTGTTGGGTTTGCTAACTGGTCTGATGAGCTCTGTCTGACATTGTTTCTGGCTTGTGTGGGGAATGTGGACTGAGTTGGACCTTGGCATGGCTTGGTGAGCCCTGGACTATCTTCCTCAATGTCTTGGCTTGGCCTGGCTTGAGTTTGGCCTGTCATGGCTTGTTGTTTCGACCTTGTGACTCGAGCTTCCATCTGAGGGGGTCTTGGAGTCAGGCTTGTCTGGCTTGTGGCTTGATCATCAAGGCCCCTTGGGTGAGCTCCTGCTGCAGCTCCGACATTCCAGTCTAACGAGTATGAAGGTGTAGCCGGAAAATGAGAGTTCAAAGCACCCAACGAGTAGTGCTCAAATCATTACATAAGGCAAAACCGACTCAAGGAGGGAACATACTAAAAACCGTCACCAAACATGTGATAAAGCATAATATAAATGTAACAATGATAAAAATGAGACAATACGTGATTACATAAGAATTAGATCAAGTTTAAGAAGTATAATGAATAAGTAAAAATAGATCTCATCTCAAAACGACAAGTTTGGAAAATAACTAAAACAAGGGTCTACTTCAAACGGTCATAACTAGAGTTCTAGACATGCAAATGCAGAAATTTTAGGTGGAGGTGATAGCTTATCCTCCTATGGTTCCTACGGCAGGTCACACGCCCCAAACAGACAAGTATTGACCGAGATATGACCATTTTACGAAAAAGGGTCGGACTGGACCCGCTCGAGTTGGACCCGACCCGTCCGGGTTAAATTTGTCCTGCTCGGGTTTAAGGCTCAAACCCGCCCGTGTTCTATTCAAATCCGCAAGGGTTCAAGCCAAAATTCATCCAAACTTCAAGTTTAAGCCAAACAAGTTCTTAGCCATTTGTAATTACAATCATAAACCATCATAAATCACCACTTAGCATAACATATGAGCATCATAACATTCCATATGACATTAAAAACATAATTAAGTTATCATTCAAGACTTAAATACAAGTTTAAGCAACAAGAAGGTAATTCATTATCAACACCATAAATTTTCCATCAAATTGAGATATACAAGATGCAATTCAACAATTAAATATATTGTAGTCATAGATCTATACTATTATCTACACAAGAACTCATCTTTTACAAGTAAATGCTACAATAAACACCTAAAACACATCAAGATATCGAGTAACCCTTCACCGTTACCTTTTTGCGTCTTCAATTTTCTTCAAGCTCTTCTTCTACTAGAAAGTAGTCTCTCTCCGGATATTGGAAAAAGATGAGAAAATGAAAGTGAGAAAGACTGGATTTTTCTTACCTTAAAAGAAAGAGGGAAAGAAAAGAGAAAGAATAAGCTAAAAACTAAGAGGTTTGAGTGAGGATTGAGTGGGATATGTGAAGGTTTGTGTTGTTCAACAATGGTGAGAATAGGGAGGTTAAGGTTTTTGTTTGGTGAGGATGAAGAAGTGATATGTTTGCTGAACATTTAGAGTGGAAAAAGAATAGAATATGGGCTAAGATGAGTGAGTGGAAGGTAGAAAAGGCCCAATATCCAATACTAGGCCTAGCTCACATGAAATTCCGAGTAGAATCCTAATACAGGCTAAGATTCTCTAGATTAGATACGGAATTTACCCGACTAACTAAATTCTAAGCTATAGCCAAAATTAGGCTAACTAATGATAATATAATATTATTAAATTATAATTATTAAAATCGCTGGTGTTACAGTTTTGCAGCGGAAATACGAGATTTGTAAAACTTTAAAAGAAAAACCGCGAATGTCACTACATTATAAAACCAAAATTTAGTTTAACAATTCGTTTATACAAATGGTACTTAAATAAATGCAAGGGATCTCGATCCCTTGATAGATATACAAATAGAGTATTAATAACTACTATAAAACTATATCGTAAAGGTCAATCGCTGTAAGCACAACGCTCGCTAGCTCACTCGTCAATACCCCATGAAACACCAACCTGCAACCTGTTCATTCATTAAAAATGAATGCCACAGTCAGTCGGGAGTATCTCATGGTTCTCCCAGCCATATCACATCTAAATGCACATAAGCAAGTATGGAAACATGTATCATCATGCATACGTACATATCATGCCGATTATAAGTAGAGCATTTTATATTAACATTGCATAAGTATGCGAAACATCCATCGTATCATCATCATGCAACATCGACTTGGGGAAGACTCCCCTTGGCAACCACTTGTAAACTAAGGGCTTGCATCTCACCATTAGCGACATATGCTTGAGAAGGTTCGGGACTCAACATACAAACCAGTCATAGGCATCCAATCAATCAAGTATACAATCCATCATATGATCAAACATAAGCATACACACTCTCACGGTAAATGCCACGTACTAGCATCTGCACTGTGCAAGACCAGACGACTCTAGACTCAATTCCTCCCGGTAGGACTACGATAATAATACGGTCATAGTCTAAACATGGCCAGACTCTCGGGATACGATGTGTACCCGATTCGACATGTGGCTAGACATGCACACATCCAAGACTCGGTCAAACACAGAAGCCGAGTACCCCAAATCCGGCAGTACGGCCAACGATAGAGGCAGAAAGAGAACGAGTGTACCTAAACTCGGCGGTACGGCCAAGTTCGCACGACCAATACCTCCTTGGAGTCAACTTGCATGGTCAAGTTCATTATGCATGACCAATACCTCCCTGGAGTCATGTTGGACGACCAAGAGTGTTTCGCACGGCCAAAATACTGTTTCGACCCGTTTCGGTAGAATGGTCATATCTCACTTATTTCTTAGTCTTTTTAGACATATGACCTATTGTTAGAACTGTAGGAGAACAAGATAACTCCTCGACTTGAAATTTCATCAATATAATGTCTACAACTCTAGATATGAGCATTTAAAGTTAACCCTTCATGTAGACAAATTCCAAACTTGTTTTTCTCATTCCAATTTTCCCCTCAAACTTTCATGAAACTTGTTTAAACACCTTAACACCCATTATAGCACCTCAAATGAATATGTAAAAACACAAGAAGGATTTCCAAGCCTCATTTACGATTTAGACACAAATTTACAACGATCAATTCCAAGAATTGCCAACAACACAAAACCGCAACTTTACCCAAATCGCTCCAACTTTAAAGTTGAGCACAATATCACTAAACTAACACGAAACTTCCTCAATTAACATAAGACTAATATATTTGTGATATAAGAAACATGGAAGGACCACAAACATGACTAAATAACAACATTAGAACATCCCCTTTATGAAATTCACTTCATAACACATTTAATCAATTTATATGAACTCAAACTCATTTGCACTACCAACATCAATCCATCACCAATCATTAATCCACACAACATAGGAGAAGCAAACCACTCAATTAAACATTCATAGCACAATTAATTCATCATTAAAGGTGTGAACACAAGAATAAGCAACACAAAGGAGGTTTATCACCCAAACTACCAATTTCCATCACTTTGAAACATGTGAGACATAATTCAACAATTCAACATGTAAGAATCATGGATCTATATCAACAACTAACCAAGAACTCATCTTTCTCATAAATACTACCCTAAAACACATAGAAAACACATAAAAATGTGATACCGAGTACCCCGTCAACATTACCTCGATTAGCACTTCAAATCTTCAATTCCCAAGCTAACCATCAACCCACTCGAATCCATTAACCCAAAATCTTCAAAACACATCTTTTTCCGACAAATAACGAAAGTAGAAGGTATGACCGAAATCGTGGAAAAACGGTCTTGAAATCAGGTTAAAAGTTTTGATATTTTACTAGCTAGTAAGAAAGAGGATGCTCAGAGGATTGCGAAATATTATACGGAATTGAATTTGGTTAAGAAACGAAGAAGTTATACCCGTCTTAAGTTTAGATCTAGAAAAATGGGTTTTATAAGAAGTTGAAGGAAATGGATATTTTATGGTATGAAAATGAAGAGGGGAATGAGAGGAGAAGATTGATATAAAAATCGTCAAGTTTCATTGAGAGACGGAGAAATGACATCCGTCTTAAGTTTATGAAGTTATGGAGGTTTAATGGTGGTTTTTGGTTGTTTGAGGAAGAAGATGAAGGTGAGTACGTTGCTGAAATTTGAGAAGGAAGGAGGAGGGATAAGTGAGTTTATTTTGAGAAGGTGGGTAATAGAAGGCCCAAATTTCATGTCGGGTCAACTCACTTGGATTTTCGCGTAGAATCTGATTATGAACTCATAATGGACCGAAATGCGACGGTTTCTACCCAACTAAACTAAATTCTATTTAATTTTAATTTAAGGCCACGAAATCATAAATTATCGACTTAAAATATTTCAACCAATAAAAGTAAAAGACGAATTTATAAACTTTACGACTTTAGTAAATTACTCATTAATATAAAATATGGGGTGTTACACTTATCATGATCGTGATTTTTGAGGAAAATTAGGGGTGTTCTCTTATCCCTTATTTGATGGTTTTAATTTGGGATTCATCATGGTAGATTATGAGAAGAAATATGTGATTATTGATGTTTAAGGCGCCATTGTATGTTTGTCCCAAGTTGTAGAATAAAACTTAAATTTTGGTTATTATTTCACTTGTTGTGGATTTAAAATCTTTGAGGAACTAGATTTGCATGATTTATAGTCAACTCGCTAATGGTTTGAGTTGGGGAGGAAAATCTTGGTGTTCGTTTATGATGTTTTTTTAATGGTAATCGTTTTGAGTTGGAAGTCTTTTTCCCTTAACCTTACCCGATGGTGTTCATATGTTGATGGTTGAGTACTATGGAACGTATATCGTTAATATTGAGGACCTAGTTAACTAAGATAGGAATATTGTTTTGGAAGTCAATAAGTATGTTTTCATTTTGGCTTTTCTCTAATATTTCACTTGAGGAATTGTTGAATTATTTACATTGGGATTGTAGGAATATTTTTAATTTAATGGTAGTAGTTAATTATCTTAAGGATACGGTTGTGGAACTTCATAATTAATGATTAGGTGATTTACCTCAGAAGAGTTACAAGGTTTGAGTAATTAAGCGATGGAATAAATTAGAGTACTTTTCTCATATCAAGTTGTGCGGTTAAGGAGTGAACATCTGCCTTTTCTCTTCTCCAATATGTTTCTCTTATATTATTATAGAACTGATTTGGTGTTGGGTTATTATTTGTGAGACGTCATTAGTTAATGATGTTTTATTTTGTAATAGGAGGTAAATATTTATTGTGGTAATGATTGTTAGAATTTGGGATTATATATGAGTTCATTTGAATTCTTTGAATTGGGAATTTACCTGAATTACATGAGTAAGATCAGTGCAAAATCATAGATTGGACCTAGGTGTTTGGGAATGATTGTTTTGTGTACTCTAATATGTGAGGATAGTTTAATGCTTTTCTAGTTAGGTGATAAGTTGTGCAAGTTATATGGATTGGAGATTCGAGTAGTAAAATGAAGTGTCTCCTGGGTTGGTTAGCTCGTAATTCGAAAGGCTTGAGAAATTGATTTTTGAGGTCATTAATGTGTTGGACAATCATGGTGATTAGACTAACCAATTATGGAAGGAATAACTAGATAATGATTTGAAGAATAGAATCAAGATGCAAGTGTTAAATTTGTTCTTCGAATCAATGAACCTAGATGTGTTAAAATTAGAATGTGGGATAAATTTAATATTTAGAATTTCCGCGAATTAGTTGTCGAGAATAATGGTATATTGAAAATTATCTTGGAGTATATCAAAGTAATTTGTGGATTTCAGTGCTATACTCGTTTGGACAATTATTTGAGGAGCCGAAGTTTGTTACCAAAGGATTTGTCAGATGACTTTTGCTTTAGGGAATTCATAGGGTAGTGAAGAACAAAGTGTTTGAAAGGGTTATTAGCGCTTTTATTTAGAATGTGATGTACTGGGGAATGGTATCGAATTTTTGAGGACATAGGTTGTACACTGTTTTTCATGGAAGTCTTTTTAGGTATTGATATTTTGGAAGATAATAAGTTTTCGTCAATATCTAGAAAAGATTAAAAAGTGTTGGACCAATTTCATTGTTTTGATAATGACATGTGTTTACGTGATAATATGTTTTACTCGATATATCATATGCGTGTAATTGTGTGCTTTAGTCTTATTATAGCTAGCAACAATTATGAGAAGAAAGATCAAAGTTAGACATAACTTTGACAAAGACTGTGAGACAAAGTTATAACAACTTCACGAATAACTTTGGAAGTTAACATGGAAGTTATAGCTACCAGTCATAACTTTAAAGAAAATCGCTTCAAGCAAGATCTACATCAAATAGCACATGACTCAAGATGGAGGGTCTTTGTGATCAAGATGAAGAGATGATTCGTATACTGAAGATCTTTGTGAAGATTAGATAGTATAGGTCGTCATTCGGTAACTATTCCATTCGAGAGATTTTATGTTCAAAGTTATAGCTTTAGCCTATGACTTTGGATGATAAAATATTGATGCATGATTTTGGAAATAAAATGTTTTGAAATTGTTTCAAAAGTGAAAGAGTATTTTTATATTTATCAAAAGTTTTATTAGAGAATATATTTATGAGATTCTATTGGTTAGTAATACAACTTATGGGTTGTCATGCTACCTAGGGTTTCTAATATATTTTATCTCAATTTATTGTTAACCTAATTAGCCCGCCTAGGGTTTGAGCCATCTAGGGTTTCGTGGAAACCTAGTTTTGTGCTTCCTAAGGATGTGTGCCTCCTAGGGTTTCGTGTAGCTTAGGAATCCGGCCTCCATAGGCTTGTTTCCCTTGTTTACCTAATCTAGGATTCTACTATATCTTTACAACAATATTTTGTGATATAAAGATAAATATATTTCTATAAGATAAACCAAATAATATTTTGAGATAAAGATATTTCTAAAAGATAAGCAAATATTATTTTATGATATTAAAGATAAATATCTTTCTTAAATATTATGCTAGGATTTTAGATCTACTATACTTCTAATACCATAAATACTCCTTCACATATCAATTGGAAATGACACGAAATACACAACAATCACACGGCTACATATTTACTTGTGTTGATTTTCCAAAATCGTTTTAAAGCAAACCCTTGAGCAAATATTTATTATTTTTAGAGTTTGTTTTTTTTCAAAAGAGTCGTGCATCAATTATTATCAATCGCTTGAGTGAAATACGTTATTGGATAATAGTACATCATTATAAGCTTACAATTCTTTAACGGGAATCTGTGTGAGTTATATTGTACTTTCTTATTAGCGTAAGATAGTATAGAGTATTTAGCGATACTCACCTTGAGTTATAATCATAGTGTTGATTATACGAGTGGGTTGATAATTTTTGTAATCCGTAGAAAGGTACTAAGTTTATTAATCGAGAATAGTGGACGTAGGTTTCAACGTGTGAAACTCAACCACTTCAAAAATCGTGTGCCTCTCTCTTATCTCTTTACTTTTCGTTATTTCGTTACTTGCGCTTACTTTGATTAATTAATTAGTTGATTTTAATTCACAAGATCAAATAATTAATTACATATCATATAAATAAAAAAAGTGGGGCTAGTTTTTAATACTCAATTCACCCCCGTCTTTCGTATTCGATAAATAGACTCTACAATTGGTATCAGAGCCTCGTGCTCTTGATTGCCTTACAGCAAGGAGTCTGATCCATTTATCCTTTTATTTTTATTTATTTTCCGCTGCATTTAATTTTATTTTAATGGATTCCAAACATCTGAAGTGTCCCGTATTCGATGGGAAGAACTACAGTTTATGGAAAAATATGATGACCCATTTCATAAAGGGTAACGATTGGGAGTGTTGGCTAATCATTAAGAATGGCCCTAATAAGATCATGCTTGGATCTGTTAATGGCACTCGCGTCGAAAAGAAAGAAGATGACTATGTTGAGGCAGATTATAAGAAAGTTGAGAAAAATTCAAAGGCTATTAGTCTGTTGCAAAACGGCATGACCCATACTGAATTTGATCGTTTCTCATCTAGTTCTACTGCCAAGGAAATATGTTATGGTCTAGAGTTAGGCTATGAGGGGACAATTGTTGTCAAAAAGCAACGTATTGCTTTACTGATGCGAAAATACGAAATGTTCTCTATGGAACACAATGAATCACTTGACAGCATGTCCACTCTAGTATCATTAATGAATTGAAAAATCTTTGAAAAACTTTTGACTCCGAGGAAATTGCCAGGAAGATCCTTAGAAGTCTATCTAAACGATGGAGACCTAAGGTGACGGTAATTGAGGAATGTAAAGATCTATCTAATCTATCTTATCAAGAGCTACTTGGAACCCTAATGGCTCACGAGATTACTCTTGATGAAGATGAGGCAAATGATAGCAATAGCAAGAAAGTGGCTTTACAAGCCGAATCTAGTGAAAGACAAGATTTGGATCTTGAAGATGAAACAGTGTTATTTGCTAGACGTTTTAAGAAAAAATTCTTTAACAAACCCCAAGGGTAAACGTTTAACAATAACACTAACAAATCTTACAAGAAGCCAATTGAGTCAAAAGGGTCTCTTTCTAGTCGTGGTTGCTTCAAATGTGGGGATAATGATCACATGATCAAGGATTGCCCAACATGGAAGAAAATCAAAGACAAAAATCAACGAGACAAAACCAAGAAGGAATTCAAGCAAGTGATGATGGCTTATTGCTGGGGAGATCTCGACACAGAGGACGACGAGTCAGAGGAAGAGGAAGTCGCCAACTTGTGTCTAAGCAATGTCAGTCTTGACCTAGTTTCAGACAGTGACAATGAAAGCGAATCCGAGATGTGTCTTGTTGGCAACTCAGATTCAGAACCAGATTCAGAAGATGATGAAGAGGTTAGTCATCTTGAACTTAAAAAGCAAGTTAAGATCTTATCTAAGAAGTCTTTAATTAAGTATTTTGAAGAAGCCTTAGATCACTGTCATGAACAGAGTCTTGAATTAAAAGATCTTAAAGAACAAATTCTTGACATTGCTGAGGAAAATCAACTTCTAAAGGCCAAAGCAAAAAAGCTCAAGTCTAAAGTTATGGCAACTTCAGCTATAATTCAGACATGACAAATGTTGAGAAAGAAGCTCTTGAGTCTAAAGTTATAGCTAATGAAGCTATAATCTCAGAGTTAATACTCAACATTAAGCATCTTCAAGCCAAAGTTATAGCTAATGAAGCTATAACTTTAGAATTGAAGAAAGTCAATGAGCTTTTACAATATAAAGCTAAGGCAAAAGAAGTTGTTATCATTGATCACGAGAAAGTAAACTCTTTTCTTTCTCAGCAATTGAAAGATATAAAGGCTGAATTCTCCCAAGCCAAAAGTCAACATAGTGAGGAGAAATTTATCTTGAACAAACGTTTCAATGATTTTTGTGAAAATTTTAAAAAGAACAATCCCTCCAAAGACTCGAATGTATACCATTCGTTTTGTGAAAAAGAAATTCAGTCTTTGAAGGAATTGCTCCTACATGCACGAAAAGTTCATGATAAATGGGAAGGAAGTAAGAAGGTCTTAGACTTCGTTACCGAACAGTCTAACAATAACATGAAGATGGGTCTAGATCATGAATGTTATAGTCGTAGAGACCATGATAAGTGCAAATCCACTCCTTCTGACCGTGATTTCAAAAGAAGGAAGTATGTCAATCTTTCAGAATATATGATTTGCAATTATTGTGGTCACAACGGTCATGTTAAAGATAATTGTGTTAAATATGTAAACGACAACAAAAAACAAACTGATTTTGTTAAAGAACATGACGTGTCCAGTGTAAATGAGTCCGAACCTTAACTTCAACGTGATGAGATTAGAAATAATGAGTTCAGATGGTTTTATGACATAGCTTTCGATTACACATCTGTACCTTCAAAATCTAAACCATATGTGAATCAGAAGCAGTCATTTAAACCTAATGTGCGTCGCAACGATAACAAACACTTTGATAAACCTAGAAAACCCTATGTTAAGAAGAAAAGAATTGTTAAACAGGTATGGGTTAGAAAGGATCAAATATACAGAGTCACTAACCACAAAGGACCCAACTTAGCGTGGGTACCTAAAAACTGTATTTGATTCTCTTGCAGATAATAGTGAAAGAAAATAATCTATGGTATCTCGACAGTGGGTTTTCGAGACACATGACTGGAAACAAGAATTTTTTTCTTTCACTAGAGCCCTTCAACGGTGGCAAGGTCACCTTTGGAGACAACAAGAAGGGCAATATAATCGGTGTAGGTAAGATTGGTATATCTTCTTCACATGCTATCAATAATGTTTATCTGGTAGATGGTCTTAAGCATAACTTGCTAAGTATCTCTCAATTATGTGACAAAGGCAATAAAGTCGTTTTTCATTCAAATGTTTGTCGCATCATAATTGAAGGTACTAGTACTGTTATCTTAGAAGGTCTACGTAAACGGAACGTGTATATGATTAATTTAAACAAAGTCACTACAAGTTCCTTTACGTGCATGAAAGTTACTATAGATGATTCATGCTTGTGGCACAAGAGGTTTGCACACATCAGTCCAACAATTTTAAAGAAACTCAAATCGTGGGATTTAGTTGAGGGTTTACCCTCAATCAAATTCGAACAAGAGAAGATGTGTGACTCATGTGCCCGTTGTAAACAAGTTAGATCTTCATTCAAACCGAAACGAGTAGTAAGTACAGAACGTCCACTTGAGTTGGTACACATGGATTTGTGTGGACCTATGAAAGTCAGAATCTGCGGTGGATCAAGGTATGTATTCGTCCTAGTCGACGACTACTCAAGGTATGTATGGCCTATCTTTCTATTTACTAAAGATGAAACTTTTGATGAGTTTGTAGCACTAATGAAGCTCGCCCAAAACAAGTATGATAAAAATTTAGTTTCCATTCGTACGGATCATGGCACCGAATTTGATAATCAAGATTTTATAGAATATTGTAGGGAGAATGGTGTAGGACATAACTTTTCTGCACCACGAACCCCACAACAAAATGGTGTCGTGGAACGTATGAATAGAACATTAGAGGATATGGCCCGCACTATGCTCTTGTGTAGTGGCCTTCCTAAGAGCTTTTGGGCAGAAGCCATTAGTACTGCGTGCTATGTGCACAATAGAGCTATGATTAGACCTATTCTCAAAAAGACTCCCTATGAACTTTTAAGAGGGAGAAAACCCAATATAGCCCACCTTCGTTGCTTCGGGAGTAAGTGTTTTGTCCATAATAATGGAAAAAGTAATTTGAGCAAATTTGATCCACGAAGTGACGAAGCTGTGTTTGTTGGTTATTCTAATCATAGCAAGGCTTTTAAAGTTTTTAATAAAAGAACTTTGTGCATAGAAGAAAGTGTTCATGTTGTATTTGATGAAGATAATGTGACTGAGCAAGTTGAACAGAAGGAAGAAGAAGACATGAATGATCCAGACTTTCGCCTTTCAAGGGATGACACGCCAGAAACGAATGAAGAAGAAATTGAAGGAATCAATGATGAACTTGATAAATCTGCAAATGACCTTGAAAAGAGAACTGAGACAATTGTTGATGATACGAATGTCTCCTCTCAAATTAAGGAAAAGGTAACCAAAGTCATAGCTGATGATGCTATAACTTTGAACCCAGACCAAGATAGTGTAACTGAAGTTGTACCAACTTCAGCTATAACCCCAGAGTCCAGCTCAGGGGGAACCAATCTTGATTCTGAATCATTTGAGGAAAGTGAGAGTTCATCAGATGATGATAAGCCTAGGAACTCTAAGAAATGGAAATATAAGAGTTCTCATCCTATGGATTCTATCCTAGGAAGTTTGAACAAGGGAGTCCAAACAAGACAAACTTTAAATAACTTTTGTTCATTCTATTCATTTCTGTCTACCATAGAGCCCACCAACATCAAAGAAGCTCTTGCAGAATCCGATTGGATTGTTGCAATGCAAGAGGAGCTTCAACAGTTTGAACGTAATAAAGTATGGCACCTTGTGCCACGACCTTCTAATCGAACTGTGATTGGTACTCGATGGGTATTCAGAAATAAATTGGATGATTCAGGAGTTATAAGTCGTAATAAGGCTCGATTGGTCGTACAAGGTTATAATCAACAAGAAGGGATTGATTATGAGGAGACATTCGCACCAGTAGCAAGACTTGAAGCTATTCGCTTGCTCATCGCCTTCGCAACTCATAAAGGAATGAAATTGTTTCAAATGGGCGTTAAGACTGCATTTCTTAACGGTTATTTGGAAGAAGAGGTTTTTGTTGAACAACCTCCTGGATTTTTGAATAGCAAGTTTCAAAACCACGTTTTTAAACTCGATAAAGCTTTATATGGTTTGAAACAAGCGCCTAGGGCTTGGTACGACAGATTGTCAAAATTTTTATTGCAAAACAATTTTAAAAGAGGATCTATTGACAAAACCCTATTTCTAAAATCTGAGGGTTCTGATTTACTTGTTACTCAAATTTATGTAGACGATATTATTTTTGGTTCTACTAACAATAAATTGTGCAAGTATTTTTCAGATCTTATGACCTCAGAATTCGAAATGAGCATGATGAGAGAATTAAAATTCTTCCTAGGCTTGCAAATTCAACAAACCAAAGATGGAATAAAGATTCACCAACAAAAATATGTCAAGCAGCTAATCATAAAATTTGGTATGGAGAACGCTCATCCAATGGACACACCTATGGTAACTGATAAAAAGTTGACCTTGGATGAAAATGGTAAGTCCGTAGATGAGACTACATATCGAGGTATGATTGGTTCGTTATTCTATTTAACTGCAAGTAGACCTGACATTATGTTCAGCGTATGTGTATGTGCTAGATTTCAATCATGTCCTAAAGAGTCACATATGATTGCAGTTAAACGTATCTTGAGATATTTAATTGGTACATCTAATTTAAATTTGTGGTATCCACTTGAGTGTAATTTCGATCTAGTAGGATATTCAGATGCAGATTATGCAGGATGTTCTCTTGATAGAAAAAGTACCTCTGGATTTGCTACATTTGTTGGACCATGCATAATTACTTGGGGCTCAAAGAAGCAAAATTCGGTTGCGTTGTCTACTGCAGAAGCCGAATATATCGCTGCAGGACTGGTATGTTCTCAACTACTATGGTTAAAGCAACAACTATGTGGTTACGGTGTTAATGTTGGTTGTATGCCTGTTTTCTGTGATAATACGAGTGCTATCATTATTTCTAAGAACCCAGCTCTGCATTCTCGTACGAAGCATATAGACATTAGACATCATTTTTTACGTGACCATGTAGAAAAGGGCAACATTAAACTCGAATTTTGTAGTACTGAAAATCAATGGGCTGACATTTTAACAAAGGCGTTAGCGCGAAGACGTTTTGAGATTTTGCGGTTGGAAATTGGTTTAATCAGTAGCAATTAAATTCGTCATATTTATTTTATGAACCTGCGTGACTGGTTAGAATAAGACGAGATTGTATTACTGTGTCCGGATATTTCATTGCTAGTATATTTGTGTTTAATATTATATGTTTTACGTACATATCTTGCATATTAAGTGCTTTATGGAAATTGAATTATGAACCACATATTTGCCAAAACCTATCTTATTCACTTTCCTAATTGAACCAAAATTCTACCCATGTATCCTATGCTAGCCGAAATTCTCAATCAAAAATCACCTTACCATATCTTTTTATTTACCAAATTCTATCCTTACCATATCCCCAAAATTAATTACCTAAGATTCCTTTTCCTACCCAAATTCAAAAAAAAAAAAAAAAAAAGGAAATAGGGGTCTATAGCCGGCACACCCATGTGCCAAGTACAAAAGTACAACAACCAATTTTTACTTTTCATAATTACCCATCACTTTCACCACACAAACACTTCACCCAATTTTTAACTCCTTCTCTCCCTCTTCACGGCACCCCTACAACAACAACAAAAATTTAACCATCACCTTCAAGCTTCATCCATGGCTTCCACAAGATCAAAAATCTCCAAAAACCCAAACCCCAAAACTCCAAAGCCTAGCATGCCCACAAATACTTCTCCTAATCCCACACAAAAAACACCTACCATGAACCAAACCGAGTCCGGTACGGTACTTGAGGGTACCAAAAGAAAAAGGTTAAATAAGGGAAAAGCTAGAGTTCAAGAAGAAGCTACTACCAAAACTGTTGACACGGTTCCCGAGGTGACCACACGGGTCACATTCTGTGACTTTTCGCCTCAAGAAACATCTTCCGGGCTTGACAAACTCCGTCTAACGAAAGATGAACGAAAGCTTGTAAACCGAGTTGCTCAGTACGGAATACATAGGAGTCGTCACTATCCGAAAGCTTGGTGCGAAAAATATGCGGCTTTAGGATTTTTTAACGACTTTCTAAATTTTCAAGAATGGGAAACCGTGGCACGATTTTCGGGTCCAGTCTATCCGATTGAGGTAATCCAGTTTTTCGCTTCTGTTTCGTTAACTGCTGGGGTGTTGAATGCCGTTGTCAATGGTCGTTCGGTTTCGATCTCCATGACTGATTTTTGTACTCTGTTTTTGGTTCCTGATGATGGAATCAAAATCAATCCGAGTACATCATGGGGCGGTCTGTCGGACCAGGCAAGGTTAGAGGTTAAGAAATATTTTGATGATGGGGCTTCTTTATCAAGTTGTGTTTTGGCGGGGAATGTGTCCCCAAAGTTGAAATTTATGTTGAATTTTTTGTGGAACACCGTTATTCCGCGTCAGGGAGGACGGGACAAGATTGCATGTTATGAGATGTTGGTTGTGAATAATTTGTTGGAGGGAAACCGGGTTAATCTTCCTTTTCTTGTATTTTCTCGTATATCACAAACGGCTTTTTCGGTGACCGAGGACAAGATTTATTCGACCCTCTTTTTACCTTACGGGATGTGGGTGTCACGGCTCCTTGAGTCGAAAGGGATTGTTAATGTGGATAGTTATGGTGTTACCGTAAAGGATGATATGTGTGACACGTTCTTAAAATTCATGAAGTTGGATGCTTGTGGACCGGAGTTGATGTTTTTGACCAAGGGGGGTTAAGTCGGGTTGAAGCCGGGTATGGCTGATTTTTCGGGAATCGAGTCTAGGTTGGATATGTTTATGGGGAGTGTGCTGGAGCGCCTTGATGCGCAAGACAAGAAGATTGATGCGGTGATGGACAAGATTGTTCAAGCCGTGGCATTGGGGTCCACTAGCTCCACCCGTGACCATGATGAGGTCTTGGATGACGGGTGTGGATGATTGCCTAGCAAAATTGGAGAGAAACGTTGTTGATAGTCGACAAGAGATGTATAGGCAAAGGGATCAGATGCAATTTTTAGTGAGCCAAGAAGGTTCATTGGTTAAAAGTGGTACGGAAATGCGTGAGGGGATGCGTACTATCTTTGATGCGACGGAGGCTCTTTCCTTGAAAGTTCGGAACTTTGATGTTTGCCTCACCGCTCAAGCTACCCATGTATCCACGTGCCTTGATCGCCTTTCCACTCTCGAGTACCGCACCCGACCCGGTTATGTTGACCCTAACAAAATCCGCCAACCCAATATGCCTTGATCTTCTTATCCTTGTTTGTTTGTTTCTTGAACTATTTACCAATTCGGCCCATTTTGGGTTGTTAAACTCTATCCTAATTCGGCCCAAATGGCAACTAACAATATTCTTGTGGTTTGTAGTTCTTAATTAACATTTGCACTTGATTTTGCTTGTTATATATCATTTTATATTGCGTATTTTGCATATCTATTTCTTGCCTTGACGTGTGTTATTCTAGTCATTTTATATCTGTTCTTGCCTTTTCAATGATGCCAAGAGGGGGAAGAAATGATATGATTTGAGTCTTTGCTTAAGCTTGCTCCTTGTCAAGACTCGTTATCTCTTAAAGTCTTTCAAGTTATAACTTTGGCTAAGTTGTTATGTTCTTGCGATCAAAGTTGCTATAACTTTGGAGTGCTTTGTTGAGGCGGAACCATACTTAGTCACTATGTTAGGAGAAAATCATAAGAGACTTGTCATCATCAAAAAGGGGGAATTTGTTGGACCAATTTCATAGTTTTGATAATGACATGTGTTTACGTGATAATATGTTTTACTCGATATATCATATGCGTGTAATTGTGTGCTTTAGTCTTATTATAGCTAGCAACAATTATGAGAAGAAAGATCAAAGTTAGACATAACTTTGACAAAGACTGTGAGACAAAGTTATAACAACTTCAGGAATAACTTTGGAAGTTAACATGGAAGTTATAGCTACCAGTCATAACTTTAAAGAAAATCGCTTCAAGCAAGATCTACATCAAATAGCACAAGACTCAAGATGGAGGGTCTTTGTGATCAAGATGAAGAGATGATTCGTATACTGAAGATCTTTGTGAAGATTAGATAGTATAGGTCGTCATTCGGTAACTATTCCATTCGAGATATTTTATGTTCAAAGTTATAGCTTTAGCCTATGACTTTGAATGATAAATATTGATGCATGATTTTGGAAATAAAATGTTTTGAAATGTTTTCAAAAGTGAAAAAGTATTTTTATATTTATCAAAAGTTTTATTAGAGAATATATTTATGAGATTCTATTGGTTAGTAATACAACTTATGGGTTGTCATGCTACCTAGGGTTTCTAATATATTCTATCTCAATTTGTTGTTAACCTAATTAGCCCACCTAGGGTTTGAGCCATCTAGGGTTTCGTGGAAACCTAGTTTTGTGCCTCCTAGGGATGCGTGCCTCCTAGGGTTTCGTGTAGCTTAGGAATCCGGCCTCCATAGGCTTGTTTCCCTTGTTTACCTAATCTAGGATTATACTATATCTTTACAACAATATTTTGTGATATAAAGATAAATATATTTCTATAAGATAAACCAAATAATATTTTGAGATAAAGATATTTCTAAAAGATAAGCAAATATTATTTTATGATATTAAAGATAAATATCTTTCTTAAATATTATGCTAGGATTTTAGATCTACTATACTTCTAATACCATAAATACTCCTTCACATATCAATTGGAAATGACACGAAATACACAACAATCACACGGCTACATATTTACTTGTGTTGATTTTCCAAAATCGTTTTAAAGCAAACCCTTGAGCACATATTTATTATTTTTACAGTTTGTTTTTTTTCAAAAGAGTCGTGCATCAATTATTATCAATCGCTTGAGTGAAATACGTTATTGGATAATAGTACATCATTATAAGCTTACAATTCTTTAACGGGAATCTGTGTGAGTTATATTGTACTTTCTTATTAGCGTAAGATAGTACAGAGTATTTAGTGATACTCACCTTGAGTTATAATCATAGTGTTGATTATACGAGTGGGTTGTAATTTTTGTAATCCGTAGAAAGGTTCTAAGAATTATTAATCGAGAATAGTGGACGTAGGTTTCAACGTGTGAAACTGAACCACTTCAAAAATCGTGTGCCTCTCTCTTATCTCTTTACTTTTCGTTATTTCGTTACTTGCGCTTACTTTGATTAATTATTAGTTGATTTTAATTCATAGATCAAATAATTAATTACATATCATATAAATCGAAAAAGTGGGGCTAGTTTTTAATACTCAATTCACCCCCCCTCTTTCGTATTCGATCAATAGACTCTACAAAAAGTTTGGATATGAAAAGTGTAAGATTTTAGTTTTTACAATTTCCTTTTTGTATTTCTAGTATCGTTTGCGCTACCATCTTGGGTTACTCTTTGACTTGTTGTATGCTTGCGTGTTTTCATAGGTTCATTGTCCCTTAATCGATTTCCTTGATTAAAGCCTTCATATCTCTCATTTAGTTGAGCTTCTTCTCTTTGCTTCTTAACAATGATCTGTTTCAAGTCCTCGTAATGTCCTTCGATCTTATCTTTGTTTTGATATCCTTAAACTTTATATTTTCACTAATCGGTGTGCCTTACCCTTTGATTTCCGTAATGAGTATTATAATTTATAAAATTTATTGATGAATAGTTTTTGTAAGCGTTATTATTTTATCAAAAATAGGTAAAATATTTTGGTGATTAGTGAATGTATGTCATAATGGTATTCAAAGTTAATGATTAAGCTTTGAACTAGTTATCTAAAAGAGTTTGGTATTTATTAGGCTTCGTTTGATACTTATGAGGATTATTGTTGATCTCAAGGCGTGTGGTTACTTAATGGATAATTCTTTTTGTGAAAATTTAGTGTCCATGTCTATAGATAGTGAATGTATGTGAGGTTCTCTTATAAGGTTGTATGGTATAACTCGGCTAATATAATAAGGAAGTTGTGTTTATTGCGAAATTGGTGTTGGTGTATATAAGTTATTAGTGATCTAGTTAAGCTGGTTTGAGTATGAAATATATTGATTAAGAATGTAATATCAATCAGGTATTTTAGGATGAAATGGACAAGAATGAAAGTCTGTGGCTCATCATACCTTTGTTGTACTTAAGGAAATAATTGGAATATGAGTCATGGAATCTCAAATTTGGAGTTATAATTTAGAGTACTAATGCAATTAGCATTTTGTTTTTTTGGTACCAATGTAAGTATATATAGATTTTCAAAAGGCAATTACATCATTAGTGTTCATTGTGCCTCTACATAACTAGTTTAATACATGTAAGGCAAAATTACATCAAATTTAATCTCCTACACCAGCTTATGTCTCTATCTGAAATTTGTCCAAACTGAACATTCAATAGCCTCATCCTCGCCTCCATTCTGATCTGATTTATCAACTTTTCTGGGTGTATTACAAGCTGTTCATTTCTGCAGACATTTCGAGCCTGCCATACACCATAGTGAACAACAGTTACCAATGCCCAGCATACCTTCCTCTGGAACCCTGTCATATGCCTCAGTCTCAACAACATTACAGCCTGAAAGAAATCCTGTACATTCACCTGAATCCAATTAGCCAGCACAGCATAACATTTTTTAGTGAACCTACATTCTTCAAAGAGGTGTTTATGTTCTTCATTTTGGGAACCACATAGCCAACAAAGAGTATCAGTTGTAATGCCCATTCTATTAAGTCTATCCATGGTGATTAGTCTCCCTTGCCATAAGAGCCAGCTGATAAAACAATGCTTTGGAGTATTAAATCTGTTCCAAGCAATTCTGCACCATTCCATTCTAGCTTCAACATTATCATTTAACCAAGAGTATCCACTGGAAATAGTATAAGGAGTTTCAGAATCTAGCCACTTCCCATTGCTCAAAGCAGGTAGCAAGATGTTCTTGACTTCACAGATTTTCCTCCAAGACCATGAACTCTAAGTAGTTGGGTTGTAAGTTAACCAATCTCTTCCTTCTAGATATACTTTATCAATCCATTTAATCCATAAGTGATCTTTCTTCAAAGCTATCCACCACACCAACTTACCCACAGCTGCAATGTTCCACAGTCTAGTATCAACTAATCCTAAGCCCCATAATCTTTGCCCTTACATAAGCAATTCCAAGAAACAAAAGGGGCTTTTTAATAGGTTTCTTCACCCTCCTACAGGAAATTCCTACACAGGGCCTTCACCTTATCCAATACTCCAGAAGGTAGCACAAAGATTTGAGCCCAATAATTGTGAATTGTGCTGAGTACTAATTTAACAAGTATTAATCTACGTGTGTAAGAGATTTTCCTCTTATTCCAGACTCTCCAGACTCTGATCCTAGCTATCATCTTCTCTACCAGGATATTACATTCAACTTTAGTGAGTCTCTTGTGTGACATTGAGACCCCTAAATATTTAAAGGGTAAGGACCCCTTCTTGAATCCAGTATGTTCCAGAATTTGTTCCTTAATATCAGGTTTTACACCATTCAAAAGAATATCAGATTTGTCATTATTAATATGGAGGCCTGAGGCAGAAGAGAAATACCTGAAACCTTCCATTATCATGAAAATGGACTTCAAATCTCCTTTGCAGAAGATTAACAAATCATCAGCAAAGAGTAAGTGATTTAACCTTAGACTCTTACACAAATGATGAAATTTAAACCCTTTAGTCTGACTCACAACATTCAGCAGTCTACTCAAGTATTCCATGCATAAGGTAAAAATAAGAGGAGAGCGGGGGTCTCATTGTCTGAGTCCTTTTTTACCATGGAAGAAACACTGAGGAACACCATTGAGCACCAGAGAATAAGTAGTGGTGGCAATACATTGCATAAGCATCTTAATACAGTGAAGAGGAAAGTTTAGACAGGTTAGTATATGCTCCACAAAGCACCATTCAATAGAGTCATAGGGCTTCCTAAGGTCCACCTTTATCAGGCACCTAGGGGAGGCAGATTTACGAGCATATAGTCTAATAAGATCCTGACTAATCAGAATACTGCCCATAATACTTCTTCCCTTAATAAAAGCAGACTGTGCAGAATTGACAATATCAGGAAGGATTGAAGTCAGCCTGTTACATAAGATGTTTGCTATAATCTTATAGATTGTGTTACAACAAGCAATAGGTCTAAAATCTTTAACAGAGACAAGGTTCTCAATCTTAGGAATCAAAACAAGATTAGTGCAATTGATTTGTTTCAGAAGTTTACATGATACAAAAAAATCCTTTATAGCCATGCAAATCTCCTCCTGAAGAATATCCCAACTAGTTCTTAAAAAACAACTGCTATACCCATATGGCCCTGGGCTCTTATCCCAAGGGATGGAGAAGATAGAACTCTTGATCTCATCATATTACTAGGGATCTGACAAAGCATTTGCCAGTCCTCATTCTTCAAAACTGGACCAGATCTCATAACTCCATTGCAAAAGTTAGCAGTCTGTCCAGCCATGCCTAGAAGGCCCTGGTAATAGGTGTCAAAAGCACTTACAATTTCATCAGGTTTGCTGTAAGTAATGCCATCAATGCCAAAAATCCTAAAGACTTTATTCTGAATACTTCTTTGTTGTATAGCTCTATGGAACATGGCAGAATTTATGTCTCCACTCCTAGCCCAGTTACATTATTTGGCCTTTTGTATCAAAAATCCTCCGTAGCCTGTTTGAGTAGCATATAACTAGCCCTTGTCTGATATTCAATATCCATAAGGTTGGGACAAGTAGGGTTTTTATGAAGGTTCCTTTGACATGACAAAAGCAGTTCATAGGCTACCTCAGTATTCCTTTTAACATCAGAAAAAAGGTCTTTATTGAGTTTCTTGAGTCTAGGTTTTAGAGCTTTTAGTTTAGATGTCCCACAAAACATAGGAGTCCCTATTACCTCCAGCTGCCAACCAGTTTGAACAATCCTCCTATAATCTGGGGCTTTGCACCACATATTGAAAAATTTGAAAGGTTTAATTCTGGAGGAACTAACACCTCCATCCTCTATGATACAAGGGCAATGATCAAAGTCCCCCTCAGGGCCATAGAAAGCATACTGATTGGGATTAGTTATCAGCCATCTCTCATTGATAAGCACCCTGTCAATTCTACTAAAACCCTGGTACCACTGGGTTGTTTGTTATTCCAAGTGAAGAAAGCACCTAGAGTCTTGATGTCTTGTAGGTCACTAAGACTGATAGCCCATTGAAAGGGAAGAATCTCAGCATCCCTAGCAGGCAGGCCTATCTTCTCATTGGCATACCTCACATTGTTAAAATCTCCAAGCACAATCCTAGGATTTCCATTACTCAGTCTGATAATATTATCCCACAAGTCAGTTATTTCCTCAGGTCTATTGAACCCATAAACAAAAGTAGTAAGAAAACTAGCATTATCTCCATGCCTATTCACTTGAAGGTGGATAAGTTGAGCAGTCATCTCAATAACAGTCACCTAAAGAATGTGTGATTTCCAAAGTACCCACACCCTGCCACCATTATGGCAACTATGGTTAGTAGTATACGACCATTTATTGCAAACATTACTCGCTACATTATTTAGAGACCTAAGTTTGACCCTAGTCTCAAGGAGCCTAAAAATTTCTACCTCATTTTGATGTAGATACCATTTAATATATCTTTGCTTATCCACATTATTCAGGCCCATCACATTCCATACTCCCAGCCTAGTCATTAGGAGAGGAAGGCCTTGCCTCTCCACCTCCTTTATCAACTAGTGCAGCATATTTACCCACATCACTATTAAATTTCACTACAAAATCCTCCTCATGCCCACCTGGGATTCTAGTTTCGTGTCTAGTCATTTTATGGATGATCCTTGCTGGAGTAAACAAAGCGCTATAGGCCATACTCACAGGAGTATTAGCCGGTGTCAGTTCAGTCTCTTTTTCCTTCTGCACAGGTCTGTTATCACCAATTATACCCTGATTTGTTCTTGATAGGACAGGAAACGGAATAAGATCCACCATTGACATAGGATTCTCCTTCCTCTTTCATACTTGTCTTAGAGGGATATTTGTATTAACTTTAGGAGGCCCAGGAAGCTTTCCTTTCCTGCATTCATTTGTTGAATGTCCCATACCTTTACAACTTTTACACGTGATAGGAACCCAGTTATATTCAAGCAAAACAGTTACCTCCTTACCCTTCTCATCCTCAAACGTTATTCTGTCAGGGAATTGTTGGTCAACCTCTACCTCAACTAGGACTTTTTCAAACCCCAGTAATGTTCTACTCAAAGTAAGGTCATCCACTTTTACAAACCTTCCAATCAGGGAAGATAGCTTCTCAAGACAAGACGTTCCCCATAATTTCACGTCAAGACCCATTAGTTTAATCCATATAGGAACATATTTAACATAGATTTTGGACATTCTCACATCAGGATCCCAAGGGCGTATAATCACAGGCTTGTCATCAAACAACAAAGTTCCCCTCTCAAGGACCAGTTTTTGATGCTCACTCTTCTCAAATCGAACCACAAACAGACCATTTGGCAAAAACGCTATCTTTGATATATTATATGGTTTCAATTCTCTCTGTAAGTAGCCTTTCATAACCATTCTAGGCGGATTTGCACCGATTACATAACCAAAAACAAAAGTATTCCAATAGTTAATTTCATCTTTAACATCATCTATAGAGATCTTTAGTAGGTTACCTTTACTTTAATGAAATTCATCCGAGTGTTCTGCAATGGTCGCCAATTTCCCTTCCTGTGACATACCATTTCCCGTCTTCTTCTTCTTTGAGCCCACCACTTGCCACTCAACTTCCTGGGTATTAGTTTCACCAGATTGTACTACTGCAACATTGGTGATGTCCCTAATTGATTTCGACACCTCTATAGGTGCTTCCTCCAAAAGTTTACTAACATCCATTTATGTATACTAACGATTTAATACGAATTATAATATTTGTGAGTATTAAATGTGTCTATTATTATACTAATTGATTTATGTTACTAGAAGAGTATGAGAATTAGCATTTTGATGTATTTATGATTGGGGTATTTGAGGATGAGCTTCTAAACCATTTATTTGTGGTATTTTGATTAGCGATATTTGTGGATGAATCGTTAAATAATGGATATTGATGGAGTCTAACTATTTAAGGTGTTTTGTTATGAAGTCATTTTATGAGGATATTGAAATGTGATGAATTAAGGAAGCTGGATGTTCATTTGAGTAGCAGAATGTGCTTATGGAAATAGATTAAGCTATGCGTTTTGTGGAATTTGAATGATCATATTCGTTATAGCATTTCCTTAAAGTTGTTGAAAGATATAAATTTTATTGCGGTTAGAACGAGAGAGATTGAATGCGAATTTGATTTAATTGCGGTGATGAGACACTTTTGAGACTTGGAGAATTGTGGATTCTTTAAATGATTTAAAAGTTAAGGAATATGGATTTGCCCCTGTCATGAAGCTTGTTAGAAATCAGAGTACGCATTGATTGACGTGATTATAGTTTAATATTTTTGTTGTGCCCTTTTGTTTGACGTTCTTTAATAAATTTCAAGTTTTGAGGACGAAACTTATTTTTAGGGGGTTGGATTGTAGCACCCTGTGTTTTATAATAAAATTTATTTGTAAATTATTTATTAAATTAATTATTTATGGAGTTTAAATATTTATTTTGTATTCGACGCTTACGATCTCTATTTTGTTATTTCCCATTTTTACCTAATTTGGATAGGTTAAAATGTCTGTGCACGGTTTTACTATTTTACCTTTATAGCTACTTCTCTTATATCCATTTTTCGAGCGTTTTAATTATACTAAATCCGATTTGGAAGTGGATTATCCATCTTGTGAACTAATGGATCAAAAGCTCACTTAAACCTTCTTATAAATAGAAAACCTAACCTAATAACAAGGTTGCTCAATCTTTTTTGTGCGTTTGTCTCATGCGCCGTGACTTTCCTCTCTCTTCCCCCTTTACATTTTCTATCTTTGACTCCATTGTTATGCAACTTTCTTCCTCCAAACTAAATATAAGTTATATATTTACAGTCGTGGCTCTTACCTCTACAATATATTCTATTCATATTATTTTTAAGTGACTCGATTGTATGGAGTTTAAACCTACCTTTAGAGTCTCTATGTTTGATGGATAAATAAGAAGAATAAGAAGAATAAGAAGAAGATGTCTTTCTTTGGACGTTTTTGGAAGAAGATTCGTGTACGACTTTATTAATGGTAGTGTTTTTATAAAGATGAAGATTATTTAGCGGTCTTTATTGCGTAATAAAGGTAACTAGATGTTTTCCTTTAATTATGTTTATAGAAAGTGAATTATTAAAACGATTGTATGATTGATTGTATGATTAATTATTTGTGTGGTTATTTATGCTTATGATTCACATGTTTAGTTGCATTTAATGTTTATGTTATTCAATTTTCAATTATTCATTTGGTGCGCGAATAAGGGTTCAAATCGTGAACCCTAGCATCGTTGGTGGTGGCGCGGCCGTGGGAGCGTCGTGGCCTAGGGTTTTGGCCTCTTCCTAGTGGGAGAGGCTAGGGTTTGCTTCTTTTTGAAGTATTAGGGTTTTAGTTTGCAGCGCTAAGGTAATAGTATGTTAAACTATAACTTCGCGCGTCAGCTACCTATGTTATACCTATTTAAGCTATAACTTATAAAATGACGTTATGGTGCGGTGTACTATAACAAGACTCGTTGCAGTGACATGATGGTTTTTACCGTAGAGTTAACCCATAGATGATGTGTTATAGAGGACTAACACGTGATCGAAGAGAGTTTTAATTAGTTGATGATACTATAACCTCGTACGTATAACTAAGGTTATAGTTGAAGTACTATAACTTCACTAAAGCTAAGTGAAGGTTATAGCTAGGAGTACTATAACTTTACTGTAAATAAGTGAAGGTTATAGTTGATGCTACTATAACCTGACATGGTAACTACGGTTATAGCTGGGGTTACTATAACTTCTCTAGGGTTAAGTGAAGGTTATAGTTGAAGGCACTATAACATTGGATGTTATATCTTTCTGTGTCTGGTGTTATGGTAGCTCAAACTATAACACGATCTTTGAGGTGTAATGTTATAGGTCAAGATACTATAACTTTTTGTTATTTGTGTTTGTTTATGTGAGGTGTTATGGTTAGTTTGACTATAACACTATGTTTGCATATCATATTGAGTACTTTTACTCATTCGATTGGTTGAGCAATCATGTAACACCCCCATATACCAATGTGCCTTACAAGACTCTCTCAGCACACGAAAATGCTACCATCTCGGTTGCCCGAGGTAGTACATATCAAAACAAGGCATAAAGAAAAAATACTTTATTTAATAAATAGATTAACTCAAATACATAGTCTCAAACTAGACGACATACCATCTATACCAATAATCCGAAATGGCAAACATACTATAAAGTAAAGTAACGTCTAATTAATGCACGACTCTAGTAGACTCCACGGAAGCTATGACTCGATGATGGTAATCCCCTCAACATCCAAGCGCAGCTCAATAAACTACATGCTGATCACCTGCTCCCCATTCCCCAATGGATCATCACAGTTTTGTAAGACAATAATGGGCTCAGTATTCGCATATACCGACCAACGTACAAGATAAGCACAAGGGAAAGAGAAACCAGAGGGTCACCGCAGCGGACACCTCCGTAGGCTCAGGTTACCAGCCTGCCCTACAAAAACCACTTATTGACCTTGAACCGCAGCCACAAGCGTCGATGTTCCATCTCACAGCAGCGAGATAAACCCAGATCATTAATGTGCACATCCCCCACGTGGCGGGATAACCACGAGGGCGAACTCGGGACATGACTTGTCTCCCAACAGGATCAGTAATCACAAGTAACCAGAGTAACCGTGATATTGACAACAATTCCTGAAACCCGAACTTTATCATCTTCATCATCAATCACAAACAATAACATAAAGCATCTTATAATATCGATTAGTAACACAATTACTGAGTAGGGAAACCCTACCTTATAGCAATTCTGATAGCAATCAAGCAGTCAAAAGTATTCCACTAGGAAGTCCTCTCCTATACTAACATAATCATAAAATCAACATACAATTCCCTTCCCTATTTCCTTTAAGGTAATCAACACAACATAATCAATTAAAATCAATCGCAATCAAGACTACTTACCTAGATGATCAATCAACGTAGGAAAAGCTTGGATCCGGCATGAGATGATGAAAGGTTTCTTAAGGGATTTAGAGAGGATTTGATATTAGGGTTTTGTGATTAAGAGCGTAAACTGCGTTAAAAGAAATAACTCCTCTTAATAGCCTTTAATCATCCGTCCTTCCAAACCACATTTTCTGTCGTACTCGATCGAGTTCAACTCACTCGGCCGAGTGCCGATCTCACTCGGCCGAGTACACGTGATCTGAATACCACTAAAATTACCAGCCAACTGTACTCGGTCGAGTAGCCTATACTCGGCCGAGTACACGAGATCAGAATACCACTAAAATTACCAGCCAACTGTACTCGGTCGAGTAGCCTATACTCGGCCGAGTAAATAAGCCTCTTCTCGGCCGAGCCCCCAACACAAGGAAATACGGAGTATTACAGTCTTCCCTCCTTAAGAACGAACTTCGTCCTCGAAGTTCACAACTCATACTCATACCACACAAACACCCCTACTAACTATCAACACAAGAAACAACATAACAACACATATGCTAAACATATGTCACAACAACACATATGGTAAACATATGTCACAACACAACAACACCACGCAAACCATGACACGAAGACTCTACCATTAACATATCAACTCGGAACAACCAACACCAAGTTCCCATCAACATATAAGACCACTAAGAAAGCAAAAGTCTTACAAAACTAATATCGATTATTACATTCTTTCCTCCTTAAAAATGAACTTCGTCCCCAAAATTCACACCCTTATTACCAACAAGATAAACCAAGAAATCACGCGAGCATTACCACCTTCACATGTCAAGGGTACCCCCAAAGACCGTCACAATCTGATACAACATCATAACCCAAAAACTCCAACATTACATACAATGACAAGACATCCGGGCAAACACCGTCAAATGCCACCATCGAAATTTTCACATCCTTCCGACATCACACCCACACAAGTACTCCCACTCTTTAACAACACCTACCAACACTCACTTGATCATATCAAACTCAACCTCCCAACAAGACCTAGCACCTGATCCATCACAAAGTACTCACAACATCACATACCATTCTACAATATAATACTCCTTAACTTCCACCACCATACCAAACATTAATACCACAACTTATCGTCATGCAAAATAGTTCTATCCTTTTACAAAACCCAAAACCGATCATCAGTGAATAACTAAGACCGCAACGCCACACTCATGCCTATAATAATACCTCAACTGCAAAACTGATTAATAACAATTCACCCAAGTTTTATCAATCAAATCAGCATACTATCTAACTATTCCGCAAAACACAGCCACGACAAAGAGACAACCCGCTCTCCTCAAATGCTGCTACGCCCTGTAATCCTATACAACATTAAACTCTTACCACTTCCATTTATCTACATGACCCTGCCTTACCAAAATTTTCTTAATACTCTAATATATATGTGACAACCCTCGCGAATGCGGAAATATAAAACAAACAAGCATGTGAATTATATAGCGGAAATATGAAGTTTTAAAAACTTTTATACATGCAAGGAAAGAATACGAGGAGTGTCAAAATATTACAACTAAGTACAAAATACAACAAAGAGACGGGGACTCTTAAAATGTTAGCAAAGAACAAGTGTTTAGAAAAACTAGCTAATATCGTCTAGAGGTGAAAACTTCCAGGGACAACGCCCGCTAGCTCACACCCGAACCCAAAATAGTCAAAAGCAAAAAGCCATC